>OU896714.1:32979745-33170747 GCA_918026855.4 Phaedon cochleariae | reverse complement strand
CTTGTGGTGTAACAGGATCATGGTACACCCCCCGTATCTCCGTTAGTTTCAGAGGTAATTGATTGGAATTTGGGATATCCCATATAAATAATGAGAGGCACTTTTTGAACTACAAATGATTTTTTTACCACTTCCGGTTTCGCCGGAAGTGATACCAACTTTCGATTTTTAAATGGAACACCCAGTATATTATTACATTTCTGAAATCTGCATAATTTTCTGAATCCAATGATACCACATTAATGACATTTCGAACGTGAAAATTTTTATTATTTTTATTTTTAGTTTTCCATTTGAGTGTGCCATGATGGTTCCGATTTATTCCAATTGACCCGTCTAATGCTAGAAAAATCGAAATCCTCTCAAAAATACAAAATTGCGTTTTTTATGAGCAAATAAAGTTCATCGTAATCGATTTTTGGGTAAAACTCAATTTTTTCAAATGGAACCATATTGGTACCGTGGTACCATTTATTAGTACTATTAATAAGCAATTTATTCATACCTGCTAATAAAATGTGCGATGAATACAATCAAAATCACAGCTAAAAGAAAATAAGAAAATACAATTATTTTGTTCTAATTTAATGCTAAGAAATTACTAAGGCAGTGGCGCACACAAGAGGGGGGCACTGGGGCACGTGCCCCCCCCAAAGAACTGCCCGCGAACACACACAACCATTGCCAAAGCGGAACCTACCAATTTTTCGGTATTCCTATTAACATGAAGATCAGCGTATACCGAAAATTATTCAGTAATTTACCAAATTATAGTAAAATACTTTCGGTTTCTAAGATTTTTTTTCACAATTGAGATTAGAAAAAAAATCCGCATAGCGTGATATATTTTTTTTCTGTGACGGGAAAAAAGTTTGGCATTTCATCTCTGTTGGCAGGTTATAAAATGTCACTTTTCATAAATTACTTTTTTCCCGTGGGAAAAAAGTGAGTACTTCTTTCCCGGATATATATCACATATATATATACTCTGTTAATGGCTTTTGTTGTGCTATAGTTCCGAAAAATGAGTCAATAATACCGTCTCCGAGAAAGAACTGCAAGACCTTTTATCTTCCATTCGACTTCGCGGTTTCGTATATTACTAAACAACTACTGAATTCGCAATTTTTCAAAATCGAATCACAGAATTGAACTGACAGAAGTGACATCAGATATTTGATAACTTCAAAAGAATGATAAAGATGTCTATAAAACGCAGGTGTCCCTACTGTTAAAAACTTGAAATTTCACGTCGATAATTTTCATATTTCGAAATAATGTAATATCTTCTCAATATTGATTCGTCCTTCCTTGTGTCACAGAAAAAAATAGTGTATTATACACGGGAAAAATATTAGATTTTAGCTCACGGTTTTTTGTCTCCCTCCGCTACGCGTCGGGAGACAACACAACCTGGAGCTAAAATCTACTACTTTTTTCCCTTGTATAATAAATAACTATTATATTACTCAAAATATTTTAAACATTGCCAGTATCAACAGCTACAGCAGAAAGAACATTTTCGACTTTACGAAGGCTTAAATCATATTTCTATGGGAGAAAATATAGGCTCAATGGCCTTGCCAATTTGAATATCCATAGAGAGGTACATGTAGATACGAATGAGGTATTGAATATTTTGACAGAGAGAGGACCTAGGAGGCTGGATTTTGTTTGTAAATTCCCGTTTTATTACCTACCTAGTTTGTATGGTTGAAAAATGAAAAATGTTCGTTAAATTTTCGACAGTTTGCTTATTTACCCCTTTTTTATTAGGGTCAAAATGCAAGTCTTTTAGTCACATTGTGCCCCTCCCAGGCCTGAGTCCTGGGTGCGCCAATGTACTAAGGTGGCTTTGAAAACAATGAAATTATTCCTTATCGGTGATGTCATTGTGTATTGGAAAAGTCTTTACATTTGTTGTTAATCACGTTCAAAATACCGCACTTTCATACAAGGGATGAAAAAGTGAACATGTTGATTATTTATTGGGAATGTAGAAAAAATGCCGTTGCGGCTAGAAACCTTCATGCCGACCGATATCCTGATAGACAATGTCCAGGAGAAATTATTTTAATCGTCTTGAAAATCAATTCCGAAGAGAGCTTAACCATGATCCCGAAGAAAACTTTATCATTGACATAGGAACGGAAATTAATGTTGCAGCTAGAATAGAAGTTGATAAGACCGTTTCTTTAAGGCAAATTGGGTTTGAATTGGAAATTAGTCACCAAACGGTAAGCCGAATCTTGCACAAACATAATTATAAATCTTTCAAATATCAATTGCACCAGCACCTGTACGAAAATGATCATGAACGTGCAGAATAATGTGCAGACAAACAATGATTTTTTGGGAAGGATTTTATTTTCGGACGAGTCTAGCTTTACAAATATGGGATTATTTAACCGACAAAACACAAGGTATTGGTCACAAGATAATCAAAATTTATTGCAGGAGGGTAACTTTCAAGTGCTGTTCGGTTTCAATTTTTGGTTTGGAATACTCGGTCGTAGAATCATTGGTCCAATAATATTTGAAAGACCTTTGACTGGAGCTAGATACTTAGAATTTCTGCAAAATGACATTGAGGGCAGGTTAACTGAATAACCTGTCCATTTACGACAGAGAATGTATTTCCAACAAGATGGAGCTCCTCCCCATAATTCAAGAATAGTAATTGATTACCTTCAACAGGCATTCGGAGAAAATAACGTTATTTCGTCGAATGGTCCTGTGCGATGGCCTCCAAGGTCACCTGATTTGACACCTCTTGATTTCTTTGTTTGGGGCCATTTGAAAAACATTGTCTATGCAACCGCCGTTACAACTCGCGAAGACCTGGAGTTGCGAGTAAGACGCGCAATTAATAGTATAACGGCCCAGCAATTAGCGAACGTTCTTCAAGAAACAGCTATGCGAGTTCAGAAGTGCATTGACGTTAATGGACAGCATTTCGAACAATTGTTGTAATATATTGAATTTTTTTTTGTAATTCAAAGCCACCCCAATAACTTCTTAGCATTAAATTAGACCAAAATAATTGTATCTTCTTATTTTCTTTTAGCTGTGATTTTGATTGTATTTATCGCACATTTTATTAGCAGGTATGGATAAATTGCTTATTAATAGTACCAATAAATGGTACCACGGTACCAATATGGTTCCATTTGAGTTTTACTCCAAAATCGATTACGATGAACTTTATTTGCTCATAAAAAACGCAATTTAGTATTTTTGCGAGGATTTCAATTTTTCTAGCATTAGACGAGTCAATTGGAATAAATCGGAACCATCATTGCACACTCTAATAGAGAACTAAAAATTAAAATATTAAACATTTTTACGTTTGAAATGTCACTAATGTGGTATCATTGGATTCAGAAAATTATGCAGATTTCAGAAATGTAATAATATACTGGGTGTTCCATTTGAAAATCGAAAGTTGGTATCACTTCCAGCGAAACCGGAATCGAAAAGAAAATCATTTGTAGGTCAAAAAATGCCTCTTATTATGTATATGGAATATCTCAAATTTCAATCAATTACCTCTGAAACTAACGGAGATACGGGGGGTGTACCATGATCCTGTTACACCCGGTATATCTATCGTCAAGAATGAATATAAATTCCATACTCCTGGAACTACTATCGTTATATTTTGAGTTTTATAATTAATCTCATAACAAAAATGTATCATTTTGATTAAAAATGCGTAGGTACCTTCATTATACGACCTTCAATACGAGAAATTACTCTTGAAACAAACTGACCAGATAAAATATCTTGGTATTTGGTTTGATGACAGTATGAAGTGGGACAAACATATCGATGTTCTGACAAAAAAAACATCTCCAATTATTGGTGCATTGAGAAGATGTCCCAAACTTGATATTAAAATTGCAAACATGATTCTCTACTCTCATATACTGAGTCGTATCAACTATTTACTAAATGTTTGGGGATCTTCTTCGGAAAATAATTTCAATTAAATATCAACATTATATAGAAGATCGTTGAAAGAATTGTATCGTCTCCCCTATGATACACCAACCACTCAATTGTATGAAATAACAAATACGTATTCTTTAGATGAAATATATAGAATTGAAACTCTCAAAATATCATATAATATCATGAATAAAAAATTGAAGTCGAATATTATTTTGATACGGAATTCTGAAATTCATAATCATGAAACTAGACAATATAACTTGTTCCATCTTGACGCCGCTAGCTCCCTAATCGGACAAAAAAGATTCACTCACTCAGCCTTAACTGAATTCAATAAACTACCTGATAATATGAAAAATTGCAGAAATATAGGTATATTCAAAAATGAAGTGAAAAAACTGATTATTTCTCAGCGGACTTGATAAAATTAATCATGCCATTTTTGTTTTTACGAATATTATTCTTTGTTTGCCAATTTACAGTTGTTGATATATTTTGAATGATGCTATGTTTACCTATAGGTATATAATTATGTACTTCCTTATACCAGAGCCTATTCTGTCTGGAAGTTATTTGTTCAATAAATAAATAAATAGACAATTTCGTGGTCAGACACCAGACATCCTCATGACGAAGTAACACTCCATTATTTCACTAGTAACACAAAGAAAATTATGTTTCATCTACTGAAGACCACGTTATTCTCTATTCCATCATTCAGTATTTCTCGTATCACTTTGTACAGATTCCTTCAGAATTTTCTGTGTTCCAACACGAACATGTCCGACGACTATACATACAAGGTTGACTCTTCGAAAAAGAATTCTTACTTCCAATTTCATTGAATTAATCGTCGAAAACATGCATCATCTTGAATGAATATTCATAACACGATTATCGAAGCTCTGAATTTGAAAATTCCGAAAACGTTTCTAGAGAAAAGCATCAATCAAGAGGATACAGGTGGAAAAAAAAATTAAAAAATCATCTGTTCAAACGGTAAGGTGACGATCACGATGCAATTTTACACTCATTCAATTATCACCCTGTAGCAAACCTGTATCCTCTTGATTGATGCTTTCTCTCGGAACTTTTTCGGAATTCTCAAATTCAGAGCTTTGATAATCGTGTTATGAATGTTCATTCAAAATGATGCACTTTTTCGACGATTAATTCAATGAAATTGGAGGTTGGAATTCCTGTTCGAAGAATCAACGTTGTATGTTCAGTCGTCGAATATGTTCGAACACAGAAAATTCTGAAGAAGTCTATACAAAGTGATACGATATCGAAGACTGGAACCTTTGGCACGATAATACACGGTAAGGTGACAACGGTAAGGTGACGATCACGATGCAATTTTACACTCATTCAATTATCACCCTGTAGCAATGTTATCTGAAATTACAGAAATTTCATATCGTCACAACAAACTGTCAAGAGATTAAGCTAATCAAATTGTTAAGGAAATTCGTGAGTTATTCTCGAGGTTATTCTACTTTGAATTCAGGCTATATTTTTGACCACGACGTTTTCCATTTTGACCAGTTTAGTTTGGATTGATACTTGAAAATAATTCAACGATTTTTCACAGTTATATTGAAGATGGTTTAAATGAAGTACCACCATGCATATATCTAATATTTTGGCAGGTCTCTTCATCATTGCGGAAAAACGGTAATTATCCACTTCATTTTCCCAACCGTAAAACCCCCCTTATTACCAACATAACAAATGCCAATCAAATGGAGGTAATTCCCTAGAAATTTATCAACATTTTCCAACTGGAACTAGATAATTACCCGAATTCTATCATAATATTGAACTATTTCATTCTTGGTATAACAAAAACAGTTTAAATTTTAAATTGGCTAAAAAAACCCTCTTCAATTTTGTGCTCCCGTTTTTATCAGATCAATATCACTTAATTATTAGTATGTTAATTGTTGAGTGTTTTTAATAATTACCTATTTCATCTAGCCAACTCTCAATATCGCAATTTTCAAATGCTTGTATCCAATTGAGACTGAGGAACTGTATGGAGGTGTTGTTGCTGAAAATAACTCAAACCTTCATCATCGTCCGACTAAGATAATCTTCAATAATGAGAAGAGTGAGTATCAGTACAAGTAAGAATTAGTCAATATATTTGACCACGAGATTAATATTCGGAGAGGTCTGTACAAAAAACACAGAATTCTAGATCTATATTCTGAGGATCTAGCAGAATTAACCCATCAGTCGACAGGATTGCCATAGATTACGGAACATTTCCTCAGATATTTGTCTAACTGTTGCGTTTTAATTAACACTGCTGCTCTTGAGGTGGCATATGGAGTTAGTAACGAAGCCTTGTCGAGATCGATGGTTAGTAAATACATGTTCGAATATACCAACAAAGAATCTATACTTATACTACTACTACTACCTCAGTCCAAAATGCGGATATTACTCGTCATACAGGGTTTCATAATTGCTATTTTTCAACGCATTATATTAATCTCAATGAAAGTCCAACTAGCACAAAGAAAGATAGGGGCCATCACTAGCAAACAAAAGACCTAACGGGTTACAAAATGATTATTGGACAGGACGTCATTCAGGTTTTTTTTTAAGTTAGAATTTCGAACTTTGGGTTGATGATATAGTTTCTCCAAACCCATATTATCCATGGAAATTTAATTGAATATCATTATCAGTTTCACCGGAAATTGAGTTAGGTCACGAATTTTGAATAGAATCATGTACCGGGTGTACCACTAAGAAACGACGCCGGCTGTATCTCGGAAACTATTCGCCGCACAGGTTTCGAAAAGAATATGAATGATGAAAGTGGCCAAGAGAAATCTCTGAAAATTATTTTCAAGTTTCCAGGACAGCCCCTAGAGGGCGTAATTGCACTGGCCAGTTTAATAAACGGGTTTTTATGAAAATTTGATATATAAAGAGATATCAAAAACACTTTCCTCATATCCTCGAGTCCATTTACAATCATTTCGATCAAAAAAAAATTGCGCGATCTCTTTGAATGAAAGAGGGAGGGGAGGATGAATAGTACATTGAAAAAACTCTCTATACTACAGTTTGGTGTAACGGAATTCAACGATCTTGGTCTCATTATGAAGGGTTCTCTTGGTTCTTCCAGATGAATAACGGATCAAGTCGATTTCAATCCTGTGGTGGCCGCTAGATGGCATCGTTCGAAAAATTAGACAGTTTTCTAATTGTTTGAAAATTTTCAAATGGAACCATATATTCATTCTACTCTAATATGAAAGTAGAGCAAACGAGAAGAAAAATGGTGAAAACCGCAAATTGATCCTTTTTGAGGAAACGGTGAAATACTCGAAATAATATTATGAAAACATTCACAACAGGAATCTAACTTCAATAATCGTAATCAGAAATGTCCTGTTTCTATGGAATCAGGATTTCGATAATTCATTTATTTTTGTTTCACAAATTGCTGTTATACCTCACAATAGTGAAGGAGACTCTTAGTAATGACATAGCTAAATGAAATGTAAGTAGTGAGTATAGGCTCAGGAATGACAAAAGGCAAGTTGGCTTTGAATGAAACGTCAAAATATAATTGAAGTTGCATTGGAAGTTTTCACTGTGGATTGCTTATTTGTCAAAATGCCGAAAACGAATGAGGAGGCATTTGATATGCTATACATATAACAGTTTAAATTGTAATATTATTCCGAGTATTTCTCCGGTCCTTCAAGAGGTATCAACTCGCGGTTTCCACCATTTTTCTTCTCGTTTACTCCACTTTCTTATCATAGCAGGAAAAATTCTCGAAAAAAAATTGTAAATCGGCTGATTTTTTCAAACGATGCCATCTAGCGGCCACCACGGGATTTAAATCGACTTGATTCGTGATTTATCGGGAAGATCTGAAAAAACCCTCCATAATGAGACCAAGATCGCTCAATTCCGATACACCAAACTGTAGTAATAAGAGCTTCTCCAGAGTACTATTCATCCTTCCCTCCCTCTTTTATTTAAAGAGCTAACGCAATTTGTTTCGAACTAAATGATTAGAAATCAACTCGAGAACATGGAAAAAGTGTTTCTGATATGTCTTGATACATACATTTTTTATAAAAACCCGTTATTCAATTTGGCCAATGCAATCATGCCCTCTAGCGGCTGTCCTGGAAACTTGAAGATAATTTCCAGAAATTTTTCTTAGCCAATCATAAATATTTTTCTCCGAAACCTGTGCGGCAGAGGGTTTCCGAGATACAGCCGGCGTCCTTTCTTAGTGGTACACCCGGTACACAGTCCTGTGATTTAACAAGAATAACACCATGATATATATATGAAAATACACCCATCTTACGTACCTACTACTTTTAAAAATATTTTAAACCATAAATTAGTGTTGTGTAACTATATGTATACTTGTTGCTTTTATTTGTTATGTTCACATATCCTCAATTTTTAATAATTTTTATAACAAGATATTTATATCTACGGACATGTTCCAAACTATTTGACGTGTGTAATGAATGAAATTTTCAAAGACCCCAATAAATTCTATTCTATTCTATTCAAATGAAATGGATTTCTTGATTCAATTTGGAACAGCACTGAATCAACTATATATGGCGCTCCTGAAAAGGTGCAACCAAATATTCGTTTGATATTTCTACAGAACTTTCTTGGCTTATTCATGAAAGAAAATATCAATTCGAATGGATATTTCTTCTTTATCACAGTACGTATTATTCGAAGGAAGAATTGATTAGTTTGAAACAAGAAAATTCTCCTATTCTCAAGTTAATCTTCCATCATATTTGAACAATTGTGTTCTTGAATCAAGAAATTTCGAGCCTGTTACACAGAGATATTATTTCATTATAATAAGTGAATATTTTTTGAGAAGATCCTTCTTTTCTTTTGTCAAGAGATTATTATTTTGGAGGAAATCAAAATAAAGCATACCAGCATACCCCTAATAGCACACAACTTCCTAGGGACGTCCCTACTTGGTACAATTCACGTCCGAATGTCCCGAATCAAAAATGAGTGTCGTTGAATGCAATGTCCGAGCAAGGATGTCCACGGAATGTCCCAGCTGATACATCATTTCAAATGTCTTAGGAATAGAATCCCTTAGAAGCAGGCAGGAAGCAGCAGATAAATTCGCTTCTTTGATATCTGACTTGAATCTTGAGTTTGAAAACAGATTTCAGGATTCCAGAAAACATCGTGTGCTTTTTTCTGCAACGCCATTCGCTGTAGACGTGAATTCGTTACCAGGCGGATTACAGATGGAACATTGTGAAATGTGTTGTGATACACAGTTGAAAGAGGAGTACCATCAGGTTGGTTTGAAGGAGTTCAACAAAATGTATTTGGACAAAGATGAATATCCAGCGTTTTACAAACATGCTCTGTGGATGGTTTCGCTATTCGGAAACACTTATGCGTGTGAACAGCTCTTCAGTCGCATGAAGCATATCAAATCCCAAGTTAGAACCCGAATAACTGATGAACATTTATAAAACAGTTTGCGTGTAGCAACATCAGTAGAAATCAACATTGAAGAACAAGTTCCGCCAAACAAAGTCAGATGTCTCACTAAACTGTAATACTCTCAAATTGGCTCGTTTTGTAATAAATAAATATGTTTAATTTTCAGTTGTTCGATGTTTTAAAAATATTTTGTTTTTCTGTAAGGATAGACTAGGAAAGAGTTTGATCGCATACTATCAATATAAAAAAAAAAGTAAGCGTGGCCCGGAGAGGAATCTTATTTCTGAAATTTGGCCCGGCAACTGAAAAGGTTGGCCACCCATGCCTTAGACGTCCCACGTGGTACATATTGTAGAATGTCCATGCAAGGACGTCCTTGGCATATCCCTGATGGGATATGATTTCAAATGATCCTTCAGGGACATCCATCGGATGTCCCGAGTAGTACATATTCTGGCATGACTTCAGATATTGTATAATGTCCCTTCTAGACAACGATGGAATGTCCCTGATGGTACATTCCTTCGAATTTCTCTGCACAGACGCCCTTAATATTTCCAGGATCGTATAACAATCGAAATGTCCCTTAGGGATATCCGTCGGATGTCCCAATTGGTACATGAACTTTACTCTTTCAATGTCCTCGAAATAAAGTCCTATGGACGTCCCAGTCGAAATGTTGTCCCTGCGAGGACGTTAACTTACACCTCGCCGACGAATGATTGCTCGTAGGCTATGAGTACTCCTCGTCCATGTCCTTCACGTAAGTCCATTGGACATCCTTGAGACACTTTTTGGGGACCTTCTACGGACCATCAACTCAACTGGATGTCCTGATCAGTTATCCAAGATCTGGTCCTAGAGGGACCCAACAAAATTCAAATTCAAGACTAATTCGTACGCCCCTGGGACATCCTATGGACATCCAATTGATATCCCTCAGCGTTGCTGATGGGTTGTCCTATGGATGTCCTAAGGATGTCCACTGTAGTGCTTGATGAGGAATACTGTGAGATTCAGGTATTCGATAGTTGTCCCAGGGACATCCCTCAAGGACGTCCCTAGTTGGTCCTCAAGTGGGACATTTGTGCGTCCCACAGCCGTCCAATGGACGTCTACGGTATCAAATTCATACGTCCTATGGACATCCTGAATGTCCCGACAGGACGTCCTAAGGATATCCATGGGACATAAGAATGTCATTAGGGTTTATCTTCATCATCCATTGCTATGATAAGTCCTTGAACAACAGAGAATGATTCAGGTTTGAGTTATGACGTCCGAACAAAACTGGAATATATTATCGGATTCTTGAGATCCTCATGGAAGACTTAATGCAAAAATATATCACCCATAGAATTTGTGAATAGTTCGCCCGTTGAATTTAGTGCCATCGTAAAATAGGGTTGCCATTATAAAATACCGATATCATAATTTGTCGTTCACGATTTAATCTGTATGTATTGATCGAATCTGAAAGAATGTCTGAATAAACACGAAAGTTGGCAGCTCTGAGAGTTCCTTTAATCTTCAACGAATTCGCATCCACTACTTCCAGAAATGAAATCATTTAAAGGACGCAACTATATTTCTGAATGCAGCTCCTCATGGAAATTACGAAAATGGATTAATATAATGATATAGGGTGTTCTATTTGAGAACTGGCAAATAGGAAATAAAAATCAATCTATTCCATCTCAGAAATCGATACGATGGATAAAAATAAAATCTTCCATTACTTTATGAGAGCACTCAATTAAACGGACACACTGTCTAAAAACCCTACGTGTAATACATTGTTGAATTCAGTTTTCAATGGTGATTTCAAAAGTCGATTATTGAATAGTGCAGTGTTTCATTCGAAGACGTTGTCGCGGTCGTCATAACTCAAACGGGGATCACCCTATCTATTCAATTTTCTACTGTAAATGTGGCAAATTCAAAATTACAATATACCTGGGAGATTCCTCATGAAAAGTGATACTTTGTTTGACAATTTTGCATTTGCGAGTCAAACAAAGTCACTTTCGATCAAGATGATACATGCTATTTTGTCTGCAACCGATGAAATTATTAACTTAAATAAATATGTGAAGTAACCACCAATGTGACTTACTTGACAGATTATTATAATACCTATTTTAAAAATATGTGTAAGTAGATGGAAGCAAGACCTCAGACTATTTTACTCTGTTACAATTTGTGTTGACATGCATCATGTCATCAGATACTCTACAGGCACGAATTCATTACTATACCCAAAACGTGGATGCCTTGCCATATGTGTGCAATGCAACAAATAATCTGTGTGGTGAGAATATTTTACCTACATTTACAGATCAGGTTTATTCAATTTTCGAGGTTGTTTCC
Organism: Phaedon cochleariae; assembly: GCA_918026855.4. Lineage (NCBI taxonomy): Eukaryota > Metazoa > Arthropoda > Insecta > Coleoptera > Chrysomelidae > Phaedon > Phaedon cochleariae. The sequence goes on along the minus strand of OU896714.1, from coordinate 33,158,933 downwards.
ATTGTTGTTTCAATATGAATACAAACACAAACTGATCCACTTGTGTATCCTATTGAATCGATGAATTCATTTGGATCAGGCGTCAGCCCTTAACGAATACAAAAGAAGTGGCAAATGTTTGGTTGGTGAGCATATGAAAAATTATTTTAGCGATTATTCATTCCTCTTCATATTCCACTGTGTTTGGCCCGTTAATCAGATGACGATGAACAATATCGTTGTGTGAGACAAAAAAGTATTTCTGACCGTGATTATTCAGAAACCAGTTACCCAATCAATCAGATCCTGGGAATTGTTGAGAGGCACTGCGGTGGATCTATTATTCTTCTACTTGAAGAATGAAGTTCAGAGAATGATCAAGATGTGACTTATCGTTGACAGATTATTTTTTTTAATCAATAATAATTGTTTTTCCAATTACAACCAGAATATTTGCACTCTAGATACATGACATGAAGGTAATGATAATATACAGAGTACATGATTAAACATGAAATTATAATAAACTCAACAAGAATAATACGAATGGAATACAGATTCAGCAGGTATGTGAAACTTGAAGGCTTTCCTGATCAAAACAAAAATACTTATATATAATATGGTGCATCATCGATTGATTTTTTTTTCTCAAGCGACCTGATAAAAAAACAAATTTGAAAATCGTTGAAGAGATTCATCCAGGTAGGGTTCATGAAGAAGACAGCCACCAATTATTTTCTAATTGAGAATTGAAACAAGAGGCGTATTTAGTGAGTCGAACATTCATCTGTACATGATGACTAATACTTCGATGTTAATTTGAAAATAGTTCCATTTCCTTTTCAAAATTTCCGAGAGAATTCAAGAGAGAGAATATTATCTGAATGAATTACTGAATTATTCCTGATCTGCGATGAATCGAAATTTGCGTGCTTCGTATATCTGCTATTTTCTTAGGTTGATTGAAAAAATGTGTTCATCGATTTCACAGTGTCGCCATTTTGATTTGAGACAAGAAGTCTCCTGCGCCGCCATTTTGAGAACGAATGTTCACTTGTGATATATATAATTGAAAAGGTTTTCTAATCAACTATTAAATGGCGTGAAAATATAGTCAGTGTCCCTTTTATAATTATTATTGACCTTAGTCAATTTCCGGTAATACCAATTCAATTGTTTCTCAATGAAGAATATGCGTTTTAAGGAAATATATCATCGTTCCGCATCTGAAAATCCTAAGACAAAGTAGAACACTTCAACGATCTCGCTCTTATGCACGCAGTATTTGGAAAAAGGAAAATGAAGAGGATACCGAGATTACGAGGAAATAACCAATTCACCTCAATGACCACTACTCAAAATCAAGGGATTCATCTTCACGAATGAATACCTATAATGTGAAAAAAAAAATCGTCTCGAACAATCGAGAAAGGCAGGTCCCTGCAACTTTCAAGATGCCCGAATTATAGTTACTCATCAACCTCAGAGAATGGGCTTCTCCAGTATCGTGAAATTTAACCTTCTTTCGCAATAATTTTATGAAGGGAAGTTGATAACAATATCTCTATCACATATTGATCAGAAATACCGAACAACAAATGATTTATTTGTTATATCGAAGACTGGAACCTTTAGCACGATAATACACTACACTGTTTTACCACTAACCAAACCGATTTTTTGAACGCCTCAACACGTGTTAAGCTAACTATGTTAGCATCTTCAGGAAAAGATTAACACATTTTTAATTTTCTCCTGAAGATGCTAACATAGTAAGCGAAACACGTGTCGATGCATTCAAAAATCGGTCAGGTTAGTGGTGAAACAGTGTAGGTATAGTGGATTTATTTGGTATTGAAATTGCCACTTTGCTGATGGGCCTGTAGCTCTCAATCTGTCTCCAATTGCCAAGTTGCAATTTCAAAACCTTTGGATTCGAACGCGACTGAGCTGTGATATCAGTGACTTCTTGCAATTTGATTGGTTCGAGTTGTGATTACTGGAAAGCACGCCGCTATTGCCAGGTATCTATAGAATATTTGAATTGATCCATGTTCCAGATGATTTGAGGAATACCATGATTCGAAATCACATAGTAGGTGATTAGTTGAACTCCAAAGTATTTTATTAGTTTCAATAATAGCTAGGATTGAATGTGTTGCAGGCGCATCTGACAGTGAGACGCTTTATACCGGGTGGCTACGGAAGTATTGCCTACGGAATATCTCAGTTATTGTATGAGGTAGGTTTGTGAAATTTAGAGCCTCGATATAATGACATAAGAGCTAGAATTTGAGCATATTGACATGTCGAAGTTAACTTCCGGTCTGACCGGAAGTAACATCAACTGTCTTATTTTGAATGGAAAACCCTATTTTTTTTTCTTTTCGCTTTATTCAGCATTCAATTCCCTTTCTAATGACATATCACAAGTTGGTATCCAACCAGAAACTAGATCAGGAAAAAAATATTGAAATTCACCGAGTAGAATAATAATTGGATTTTTTGGTATTTCATTTCAAAAAATTACTTTCTATTATATCATTAGAAAGAAATGGTTATGCTGAATAGTACACGCAAGAAAAAGTTGTATGTTCCTATTTAAGTTATGGACCTACAGAGTATTGTTTTTTTCCCAATTTTTCCAATATTTTTTTTGGCGGCTTTTTATAATGCCGACGAATGAAAATAAAATATCACAGTAGTAGCAACTATCAAGTGACGTATGGTTTCCATAGCCAACTTTCCAATTTTTGGCTTTCATTTTGCTTCCACGGCCTACTCGGTGAATTTCAATAATAATTTTTTTCTGATCATTTTATAGTACAAAAAATTATTGAAAACGTCGAAATGAACAAGCGAATTCGAACGATTAGACATCGATTGGTAATTCCCTGACCTTCTGGTGAATGCCAATAAAATACACTTTGGACATGACAATGTTGCCAAATCGGATACATTTTATGATAAGCCGGATATTCATTCCTCGACTTTTGTATTCCAACAAATATTACAAGGGCTAATAGATAACTGCTGTCTTTCTGTAATTTCTGGAAAGAATATATCTTGAGATATATGGCTCTGAAATAGCATGAAATGAAATTTTTTCATCAATTCATACAAAATTGAATGAAAACGTCTAAATAAACAAGCGAATTCAAACGATCAGACATGGCCGCGAAATGTGTGACGTCAGTGCGCAAGCAATTTGAATTGGTGAATTTTCCACATTCTGGCGGGCGCCAATGAAATCCATGATGGACTTGACAATGTTGCCAATTTGGACAAAAAGCCATGATAAGCCGGATAACGATTCCCCGATTTTTTCTTCTAGCGTATGGATTTATGCAGAGCATTCGAAACTGAGAAATCCTATCTCACAATTGGAGGATTTTATCCAACAAGAGACATCAAATATAAATGGCTATACTATATTAGTGCAGCTTTCAATACATCCATATCATGGTTACAGTTATTATTGACATTAACGTTTTCTTTCACTCAACTCTCTAACCTTACCAAAGTATCGGAAACATTACTTTTTTCGATAACCCAATTTGCATTCATATGCAAATTGTTGAACTTCAATTTATGTAAGGAAAAGCTTCTTCAACTAGAAGATTTTCTTAAGAATCCATCCTTCACCAATGTTGATTTGGATGAAGAACAACTAATCAAGGAATACATAAATGAAGTCAGAAGATTGGCGATCATATTCAGACTTCTTTGTGCCGGTGTTGTTTTATTTTATGGATTATTTCCAATGCTTGACCGAAGTTCGGACAGTACGCAAAATCTCCCTTTACCAATGTGGTTTCCGTTCGAAACTGATGACTATTATTATTTGTTATGGTTTCTCGAAATTCTCAGTATAGCAATCGGGGCATGGACAAATTCTAATATCGATATACTAACTGTAATGATGATTACTCTGAGTACTGCACAACTGGAGATGCTGAAGAGAAGACTGAAGAAGGTGGCAAGTACTACAAATGATGTAACAGTCGAGGATTCAGTAAAAAATGGATTGAGAAAATGCTTCATCCATTTTGATGACATCAACAGGTTTGATGATTGTTTTGTCAAGTTGGCATAGGCACTAATATGAGCTTCCTTATATTCTAGTTTGATTATGCATATAGAAGAAACATTTTCGAATGGCATTCTCGTCCAATTTGCATGCAGTGTTCTGGTTATATGTCTAACGGGATTTCAAATGCTTGTGGTAAGAATTGTCCAATTTCAATTCAAGACTTGTTCATTCCGCTGCTATGATTTTCAGATACCATTCAAGAGCATGCAGTATGTCTTGCTTTCTACCTACTTCTTATGCATGATGTGTCAAGTTGTTATGTATTGTTGGTATGGACATATTCTGATGGATAGTGTGAGTATGCTGTATCATCTTTACGGGTCTAGCTATTGAAATATTTTATCTACTACTATAGCTTCACACCATGGTGTGAGTTATCTCCGCCTCGTGAATAGTTTTCCTTCTCGACTGGCTATTAAATGAATTCACAAACCAACTGATATAAAATGTTCAAGAGAGATTTTGGGAATACATCTCCATCAAAAAGAAGAGTTACGATGGATTTTCATCATGTAACGGCCGAGTTAACTAAAGAAAAACAAAAACAGTCGAAAAATAATGGAAAGAAGAGTCGATTTCCATTCATAAGATTGGAGACAGATATAATATTGAGAGCTATTGGACCATAGCAAAGTGGCAATTTTTGGTTCTTTTAATAGAAAAACAAATTAATGAACACATTCTGTATATTTATACAAGGTCAATAATACTGTCATCAAAGGACAACATGGTCTCTTTTCAAAGCAATCAATTGATATCAATCTGATAAAATTTATATGTATACAGATTTCATCAGTAAATGCATGAACTGTCGCAGTTGGACGGTACAATCGCTCTTATTGCAGCTGTGATTTAGAGCGCTTATACAGGGCCTACTCTATCTCACCTGAGATGAGTAGGCCCTGGCTTATACCGTCCAACCGTGACTTGTTCATTGAAGACGAGTGTACGTAGATTGATTCAGTAAACCAACACCGATTTGAGCAAGGTCATTGACGAAATTGGGCATCCTATTCTGATGGACAAACTTGCTGATGTCGACATAGATATCACAAGTAGTGATCCTGACAAGAACACAAATCTGCGGATATCTACAAATCCCCAAACAAGGGTAAAGTTTCTGTTTACAGTTCCTCTTTTCTTTTTTTTTTTTCAGAGTGAAAAAATAACAGAAAGCTGTTATATGACAGATTGGTTCACTTTTAGTACTGATATACAGAAAAATTTCATCATCATAATGGAACGCTCTAAGCGACCTACCATACTCAGAGCACGGAAATTCTTCGATCTGAACTTACAAACTCTGATGTCTGTGAGTACCTTCTTATGCCTTCTAATACCTAGATGGAAAATATCCTTGAAATGAATATCATAATTTTCAGATTCTCAGATCATCATATTCATATTTCGCTGTTCTCCGTCATGTTTATAGCAATGACAGAGCACCCTGAATTTCATGGTTGATGTGCATAGCTCTTGCTCTGATTCATGAATAATTTTCATATTATACTGATTGATTTATAGGGTTTTCATGTATGATCTTTTGTTGAAGGCACTATATTTTATTCTCAACAATGAATTAGGACTTAATATGTTTTGTTTATTAGTAATGATAAGTAATAAATTATCATAATTTGTAATCGAATGGGCTATATGTATATACACTAGCACAAATTAGGACGAAATAATAGTATGTTTCCTAAATATGTTTCCCAAATTGTGATACTATAGGAATGATTTACAGAAACTTATCACCTATTTAAACACTACCTATATTCAAATACAAAATAACCTGTGATTCATGATGGCAGAATTATATCGAATGAATAATTGATGATACTGGTGAAAGACTAGAAGATGAACTATACAGAGTGAGTCAGTTTATGGTGACAGGACTGCAAACTCGAAGAAGATACTATCTCGAGATGAGAATGTAATTTTCGATATACAGGTGGTGTTTTGATATTCATATATATTTTTTGTGACTTTCCAGATTCACCACACATTTCATAAGAGCTTTCGATCATTCCAAGTATTTCAGTTAACTATCGAGAAATGTGGAATAGAATGTGTTTAAAAATTGAAATTTAATCGTATATTATCCTATCCCATCTCATCGCACAAATGGTTTCGAAAAACATATAGAAAACCAAGAAGGTTCCTAATAAAACAAAAAAATCAAAAACAATATTTCATCGAAAGCCGAGGTCGCAAGCAGAAAAGTTCAAGGGTTGAATTGGACACAACCCCCAGAAGTGTATCACCCTGTAGGTAATCAAAATCGCCTGAATTTCAGTTTGTTGGGTGTAAAAGGTTTTCCAAACTTCAATTTATCGTTTCGATAATTGTAGGAGGAAACTAAAAAAACATGAAGTTCGGAAATAAGGGCTGAGTGGTACAAGACTATCACTTCATTGTTCAAATGCCTCGAAATCTCGGTTTGTATATTCAGTACGGCGTGTCCAGTTTTCGATGCTTTGCGTGATATCTCAGTTATCTTGCGGTTTTCGCGGTCCTGTTTCACTTTTTTGTGACCTTGTCAGATTTTGCAAAACTGTTTTCGTTCGTGAGATACAGAGCGATTTTGAAAAACTTATACTTTTTAAACCCCCTGTATATCTATGGAATATCTTAGCAAAAATGACAAATTGCAATCTTATTCTATAGAAAAATTCACGCAGAATATCTAGTGGCATAGTCAATATTTTTCTCGGGATACGGTTTTGCAGATCCGACTCAAAATAATAAGTTTTTCAATGGAACAGCCTGTATTTTATAAGATCATAGGGTTCCTAATTTTTTTCCCTTCGAAATAATTCATGATGTATGGATATGAAATTTTCAAAAATGCTCAAAAATCAAATGACAATTAATTACAGTAGAGGGGGTTATGGATTCTTCATATATAAAAAAATGCCATCAATTCAGGAAATATTCTGATCGATTTTACCATGAAGGGGACCAAAACGCTAAATATCGATAACAAACCATGAAACTCAGGTACCTGAAAGCATCAAAAAAATAGTAATAAAACAATTGAATTTCGAAATTATTCAGTAACTATTTTATCGAATTGTTTGAATTTATTTCCATTTTCCCTATTATACATAATATATTGACACACTTTGTCAATATGTCCCAATACAGTTAGAGGCACAACAATCTTGAAGAACTTCCTTCAACAACTGAGGCAATTTTCCAGAAATTACACAGACATCCTCTAATGATTTTGAATGTATTAGACGTATTGAGGAAGTGTGTGGGGGAAAAGGATATCAATTTGAACAATTCGATGAATACGTGACTGAATAATTCCGAAATTCAATCGTTTTAGTAAATATTTCATCAGGTGGTTATTTCAATTTTTGAACTTTTAATTATTATTTATTGGTTACTTAGGTAACTTAGTTCTGTGTTTTGCTAGTTGATTAGTGTAGGTATTGTTTTCGTCCTTTTCATGAAAGAATCAAGGAAAATATCCAACAATTGGAACTTTTTTATATGAAAAATCTATCCAATCCGTTTAAAATTCAATGTTTTATAGTAATTTTGAAGCATTTTTAGAATTTTTATATTCATACATCATATATTATTTTGTGAAAAAAAGAATGAGGAATCCAAGTAGCAGATAAAATACAGGGCGTTCAATTTGAAAAATCATAAATTTGGGTCGTATCTCCGAAACCATACCACTAGAAAAAAATTGGGTGCGCTACTGGATTATGCGTAAAATTATCTATGGGTTGAGATGTAAATTCAAGATTTTCGCTGAGGAACTTCGTAGATATAGAGCGGGTCCAAAAAGTGAAAATTATCAAAATCGTTCTGTATCTCAAAAACGGAAACAGTTATGCAAAATCTGGTAAGGTTATCTTGAGTTTCACAAAAAAGTGGTACAGGACCGAAAATACCGCAAGGTTCTATCTCCAGAGATAACTGAGATATCACGCAGAAGCATCAAAAACTGGACACACTGTACATGCCGCCAGTTAGGTGAATTACAAATCTAAAACCAGAGATTATTTAATTGATATTTCGAAATTCCATGGCGTTTTACCTACCAACCGAAAAGCATTCCAGCATCAATCCGGTTAAACAATATTTCAAACTGATATTTAATAATACAACTACAATGCAACTAACTATAAACAAAGTTGTTAGATAACTTACCAAAAACCATGCACATAACTCCTAACTTGTCACACAAATTCTGATAGTTTCACCAAAAGGCTCTCAAGATTGCAACTCAAATGGCGATCGGCCTCTAGGTAAACTTAAAGAAAAGAAGCGAATATCCGAAGTCTCATGTTTCCGTAACAACTCTAATAGCACACAACCTCCAAGAGACGTTTCTTCTTGGTACTACTAATTCAAGTCCGAATATCTCGGACCTAAAATGTCCTTGGGACGTCCCATCCCATAATATGTCTCATGCAATGTCCTAGAAAGGACGTTCATAAAATGTTCGAGATGGTGAATCATTTCAAGTGTCCTAGTAATAGCATCCTGCAGACGTTCCACGTGGTACATATAGTAAACTGTCCATACAAGGGCGTCCTTTGCATGTCCCTGATAGGATTCAATTCTGAACGTTCCTTTAGGAACAATAATCTGATGTCCCAAGTGAAACCTTGCCTGAAATGACACTAGTTCTTATATAATGTCCCTTCTAGAACAACCGTGAACTATCCCAGACGGTACATTTCTTCAAATATCTCTGTACGGACGCCCTTAATATTTCCAGGATCGCATAACACCCAAAATGTCCCTAAGGAACATCCGTCAGATGTCCCAATTGATACATGAACTGTTATGACTTCGAAAGAAACCTCTTAAGACAATTCATCGGTTCATTTACTCACCTGATAAGTAGGTACAAGAAAATCCTTCCGGGCATATCATTTCATAAGACACAGGACTTCAGATAGACATCCTTCATAGATATGTTCTACACGCAAGCGGATTATAATTCTTAATGTACTAGAAATCACGTCTTACTGATGTCCCAGTCGGTACGAGAGATATGTTGTCCCTGCGAGGACGTTAACAATCACCTCGCCGACGATCGACTGCTCGTAGGCTATAAAAACTCCACTCCACTTATGCAAGTTCATTGGACATCCTTGGGAACCTTCTACAGGATCCATTGAGGACCTTCTACTAACCATCAACTCACCTGGATGTTTGCATCTGATATATAAGATCTGGTCCTAGGGAGACTTAACTGAATTCAAAGTCAAAATTAATTGGTACGTCCAGGGACATCCTATGAACATTCCATACGACGTCCTATGAAAGTTCCAGGGACGTTCTTTGATCGTTCCAGTTAACGTCTTATGGATGTTTCAGTTCAACTTCAGCTCCTAGGAACTGAAAGTGTTGCCTAGTAAAATACCTATGTTTGTGTCAGTAATAGAAACGTCAATTCAAGAGCTAATGTCGATATTGAAATGGACGACTTCTGTGTCGGTTGTGGAAAAAGATATGTATTGTGAATAGATATCCATAGCACAAACTGAACGAGCTATTGTGAACGAAATTATTTCTGATCTTTCATGAAATTAGATCATAGGATCTAGTGAATCCTGATTTTTGAGTCCAATTTTATTAGTGAGAAGTGTGTATTTAGATATAAGGTGATAAAAAAAAAAGAAGGTTCATTGCGAATGTGTGTCGACTATAGGGAGCTAAACCGAAACACTAAAAAAACGTTATCCTCTATATTTGATAGAGAATCATTGCTTGATAGACGGCCTAAAGGGTGTTACTTCACATCATTAGAATGGTTTAACAAATGCTCCGGCAATATTCCAGAGGTCCGAACACTAAGCTCTACGTCCTCTCAAGGACAGCATCGCTCTCATTTGTACGGAAGACATATTGATTGCAATGTCAAGCCTTTCTACATGAAGTTCTTGATGCTATGAGTTCGGCAGGTTTTTCAGGTGAATGCGATTTTCTTCAATCCTCTATCTTGGAACGAAAATATCAGTTGCATCTTTCAGCAAACTATCTACTGACTGTGGATTGAAATTTCTTTCCAATGATCTCGAAACTTCAGCAGTGATCGAGGCGGTGGTAGAAGCTTTGATACATTTTTGAACGTAACTGCTTGAGATTAGGTTCGTTTGAGACACCGATTGTAATGCAATAGAACTATAAAGCTCCAAAATAAAATCACTTTTCCGTGCTTCCAGGTGGTGAGTATACATGCGAGACTTCAATGTTTGAATCATATTGGTAATCCAAAATGACTCATTACTGATACTACTACGCCTTTCACGAATAAAACATTGCCTAAATATTTGGGTCAGCGGCATCGCGAATATCACTGATATACATCGTGAGAATGGTCAAGTCGAAAGGTATATGAGAACCATCATGAATTTGTTGAGAATTGAGAATCAAAACAGGTCAGGATGGTTCAGTCATTTGAGGAAGATTCCATTGATTTTGAATACGACCGACAAGAAAAGTAGAAATGCCACCCCTTCACTAATGTTACTTGGTATTCAAAGTGATAATCCACTGATTCAAGCGATACTGACGGATATCTCCCGACATATTGCCAATACGTAATCGTGAGATCGATAGGCAATATGCGTAGTTGGAAAGTTGTCTGTGCAAACACGGTTAGCGACAAATCAAAAGAGAAGAGATAGTATCATTTTTTCATTGGGTAATTCTGTTTCGATGCATATATTAGTGAATGTGATTTTGAATTTCTTGGGTCATATGCGGTGATCAAGTGTTCAGATAATGATCGTTATGAAATTCAAGAGATCGGCAATAAAATTGTCATAAAGCAGCAAGAGAGCATTCGAGGCCCTGGCGGTCACAGTGGGCTGGCTCGATGCTATAAGTAATATCATCATCATCATCATCAAATATGCTTTATTGTCAGAAGAAATAGTTTTTATCGACAAAGTCATTGTATAGGTATTACGAAGTAAAATATTAAGAATGTGAATATAGAAAATGTCCTGAAATTTCTGGAAACAGACGCATATGTCCGAAGATAGTTCAGAAAGTGAGTCCCATGTGATTACTGATTTTTGAAAGACTTTTTCGAATGGGACAAAATAGTTATTTATTATACAAGGGAAAAAAGTAGTAGATTTTAGCTCCAGGTTGTGTAGCGTAGCGGAGGGAGACAAAAAACCGTGAGCTAAAATCTAATATTTTTCCCGTGTATAATACACTATTTTTTTCTGTGACAGAAGGAAGGACGAATCAATATTGGGAAGATATTACATTATTTCGAAATCTGAAAATTATCGACGTGAAATTTCAAGTTTTTAACAGTAGGGACACCTGCGTTTTATAGACATCTTCATCATTCTTTTGAAGTAATCAAATATCTTATGTCACTTCTGTCAGTTCAATTCTGCGATTTGATTCCAAAAAATTGCGTATTCAGTAGTTGTTCAGTAATATACGAAACCGCGAAGTCGAATGGAAGATAAAAGGACTTGCAGTTCTTTCTCGGAGACGGTATTATTGACTCATTTTTCGGAACTATAGCACAACAAAAGCCATTAACAGAGTATATATATGTGATATATATCCGGGAAAGAAGTACTCACTTTTTTCCCACGGGAAAAAAGTAATTTATAAAAAGTGACATTTTATAACCTGCCAACAGAGATGAAATGCCAAACTTTTTTCCCGTCACAGAAAAAAAATAATTATTCGGTATATGTCCCGTTGGTGATAGAGCTGGACTGATGGCTGTGGTCTCACTAGTGTGATATCTTATTATTACTGACTGGATGATAGGTGTCCCGTTAGTGGGAGAGCCGGAGTAATGGCTGCGGTCATACTAGTGTGATATATTATTATTACTGACTTTATATCCCGAGTTATATTCGCTTTCTGTTCCGTTAGTGGGAGCCAGAGTGATGACTGCGGTCTCACAAGTGTGATATCTTATTATTGAAAAATAGCGGCAAAGTCGCAAGTCAGACAATATCGAAATTTTTCGGTCTCTACCAAAAAGTGCATTTATCCACCAACAAAGTGCTTAACAATTACCTGGTAAGTACCAGGTGAGGAAGTAACTAAACCACTGGAGCTTGAATCTGTAATAGATAACTCTGGTTCATGGTATAATTTTCATAATTCATAACGTGGATACTACCTATACAAACCAGTGACCACCAGCACGTCCAACTGCGGAACCTGTGGAGAGCGACCAGCAGCGAAAACTAAGATAACATATAAATGTTGTTCCAAGGTATTCCATGCGAGCTGTGTTGGTGTTGCAGAGCATGAACTATCATTGTTCAACGCAGGTGACTGCTTTTCTGCATGCAAACCATGTAACAACAAAATAATTGAAATGGAAAAACTAATAGCGACTAACGATGACATAGCCGATATTCGTGACTGACTTGAAGTTATGTTGCAACAACAAAATACATTTTTCAAGAAATTAGAGCTACACGATAGTGAGATCGAGAATAGGTATCGTAGAAGCAATGGACAATCTGCAGGCTGAAAACGAAGTACTAGAATTGAAAGTGAACAAATTACAACAGAGTAGTAGATGAAACTGTTTGTTTACTGGATCATTTGGCATTTTCTCTCCTCATGTCTACAAAATGAAAACATGAGTATTATTTCAATATATGTGTGTAGTAGGACGAATCATATGATTCACCCCAAGAAGTCACTGCGTTTGAAAAAGATTCCTATCAGGAAACCTTGAATGGAAATCTAATAGCTTGTCAGTGACACTTCGTTTGGAGAAATGTTTGAAGAGAATTTTTGATTAGCGGCTTTCTGATAGAGAATGTTTCGAAACGCAGTGAAATTTTGTTGCGAATCATCTAATTTTTTCTACTACACCTATATCAAAATAATACTCATGACTGTCAAATTCACTGTCATTCGTTGAATGCATTATCTCTTGTCAATGTCAATTATGAGAAGTTGTTCTTGTTATTCTTATTCAATAGTCAACAATACAAAAGTTTTCGATCTAATATGTAGAAATACAATGATTCTAACAGGAGCTTCGATTATTTCCACATTTTTCATTTGACACCTCGAAATGTCTAACTCATGAAAATATGATCAAATCAAGTGATAATCATTTTATACAGTCCGCACCATATGTAAGGGATGAATTAATTTTCTGCAAAATTAGCCATTTTTAAGAAAAAAAAAACTAAATTACGTCGATTCTTTCCCCCTCCTCAACGTGACAACCAACCTCTCAGTTATTCTAAATGAAAGGAGGGATTGAGTGAATCATTATCTGTATACAAACAATTCTGTAGGAATTTTTCTCAGGTTCCTACGAACTCCGATGTTTTCTCCACATTCTTTCATATCCTGCTTATTATGGATGGACTAGTTACAATCATTAGACCATGACAATTATGGCAACATTGATTAGATGCGAAATCTGAGACCACCACGATTTCATACCCACTCATACGCGCGATGTTTTTCGAACATTATATGGATTCCCTCTTGTGCGCTCCTCGCGTTGAAAAAATACATTACCACTTATGAAATATGCATTTTGATTGGACTAATCACCATCATTAGAATTTTTCGCAAAGAATTGCTCGCGGAAGAGTAGAGAGATAATTTCAGAAGAGTTTCTTAATATTTCAGAACGAACTGAAGATACCTAATAATTGCCAATATTCAATATTTAATTCCAATTTCTTGTTCCCAATCACTAAATTTTACATTTGCTTAGAAATCTTGCCATCAGTTTGGCATTTTCGTGGTATTTATGGAATCAATATCCTTCAATTATTAGTATTCAAGTTGGTGAGTATATGTTTGTTTATTATCGCCGAGATTCAATCCACATTTTCACCATAATTATGAGCTATTATCCAATTAAACGTATTATAGCAACTGCATATATAGGTGGCGTCAATTGCTGAAATGAAGTCAAACGTTCGCTTTCCTCTGAACAAGTTATCTGCCTGATGATGGAAGTGAGTTGCTATCTATTTGTAAATTATTAGGAAATGTAGTCAATCGACTAGCGGTTGAATATTTTGTGTTAGGTACCCATTGATAGAGGTAACTGCATCATTGAAAAATAATCGAAATCTATTCATGAATTCGAGAAATATTACTTCATCTAATTTTGATCACGTGATATTCTTCAGAAATAGTGGAATTTCAAGTCTCAACAAAAGTCATGTTATAGAAAACTTAAGCGCTTTCCAGAAGTCTCCCAATGGAACAGGTATGTACGTTGATTCAACGTTCATTCAACATTGATTGGGTGGAAAATACGTTACACTCATTGATTTTTTAACGTTGTCGAATTGGTTATGACAATGAGTTCACATGAATACATGTCAATAACATACATTCAACGTGATTATGTAACGATTCATTGATGAATTTATTGAAAATACATATTTTTCAACTTAAAAATAACTTTCGATTGATGGATTCATTTAAAAAAAAAACGTTATTTTGAGCGACATTTATACCGATATTCGACGGATGTTTACTCAACCATTTCTCACTTTTTGGCGACGTATAGGTGCCCATTGGGGTAGTGTCTGATTCCATTTGAAATGAAATGGTTAGTTATATCAAAAACGCTTGTAGACTTTTTTATTTCTTGATGCGGTTTTTCTGATGATACATTCATGTTCCCTCGGTAGTCCGAGGAGGAGTTCAACGGTCATTTCCATTTTGTCAAATAGAAACACCAATTTTGTTTGTCCTTTTCGAACTATGCATCCAATTCTAATCCTATATGTTCAAGTACCATGTTCTAAATCTGAAATGAAAACTCATCGAGAAAATCACGACATATCGATTAGTAAAACCGGACTTGTCGTAATAGAGTAGTTCAAACGTTTATTTGATTCAATGAACTATATAAGAACATAACAACATAGAAAGTCTCTGACTATTCAAGATCTGCCAAATCCCCGTCATCGCTTGTCAGACCATCCCTTGGCCGACTTGGTTGAAACTCTGATGACTGAACTATATAGGAAGTGATACTACATTTCGTCTCCCTCCAACAAATGCAGGTATTTCTCATATTTCGACACGAAAACGAGCAGGTACCACTCGATGCCTTGGACGATTTCGCCTTGGCGTTGGAATCGGCACCTGGCTAGCCTGAGGTCCTTCATCTTCGGTAATACCCACCAGTGGAATCAGGTTTCGTTCAGTTTCCGACTTATCTTCGTTATTTGGGGTTGTTTTATCATGTACAGGAGAAGACAAAGCATCGCTCTTGAATGCACTGCCATCTGGTGATTGACTCATTCTAGTGGAAGACACAACATCGCTACAGGATGCAGTGATATCTGGGAATTGACTTGACTGAGCGTCATTTCGATTCTGGCGAGGTCGTAGTTGGTCTGCATGTTTTCTCTTATGTACTCCCCCTACCTCAACGATGTAGGAGTAAGGCGCTGTTTGGTCGATCACCTTTCCAGGGATAGAACCTCTCTTCAGAGGGTTGTTTACCCAGACAAGTTCATCCTGTTCATAATAGCGCTCCTTAGTGCCTCGGTCGTATGTTTTTGCTTGATTCAACTTTGATTGTTCCATGTTTCTCTGTATGTCAGGTTTGAGTTGGTCGAAGATACCCCTGAGCCTCCTACCAAACATCAATTCGCTGGGACTCCTATCTGTCGAACGTTGGACTGTATTTCTTTATGACAATAAGAAATTGTTCAAACGTTTGTGCTGGTCAGGTTCGTCTATCACGCTCATTCTGTCTTTAAGAGTTTTGACCATACGCTCTGCCAATCCATTCGATCTTGGATGGTATGGTGTAACTTTCACGTGGCTGATGCCATTGCCTCGACAAAAAGTGGCGAAGTCCTCTGAGGTGAACTGTCGGCTGTTGTCAGAAACAATGATTTTCACTAATCCGAAACGGGCAAAAATGTCACGAAGAGCTGTTATCGTTGTTGCTGTGGTGGTATTATTTACTGGAATCACTTCAAGCCTCCTAGAATAAGCATCGACAACTATAAGCCACATCATTCCCTGGAAAGGGCCTACAAAATCTATGTGAATTCTGGCCTATGGTTCGGCTGGAGCAGCCCATGGATACAGTGGTAATCTCTGTTCATTTTGTCGTGATTCTTGGCATGGAGCGCATTCTTTAACGAAATCGATGATACACTGATCTATCTTCGGCCAATAGACATGTATCCTCGCTAAGGACTGCATAGCATTGATACCTGGATGTCCGTCATGAAGCATGTGTAGTACCTCTGTTCGTTAGTCTTTTGGTATGCAAATTCGGCCTTTCCATAGTAAAATACCTTCTTCAAACGATAATTCATCTCGTTTCTCGTAAAATGGAAGTAGATCAATTGGTACGTATTTCTTCTGCGGCCATCCTAACTCCATATGTTTGCATATTTGTCAAAAAATCGCATCTTCTTCTATTTTCTTCTTCAAAAGTTTCTTGGTAACAGGTAGATGATGCAATCGAAGATGTAACAGATGCCCACGCTTTGGGATTCCTGTCTCCTCGTTCGGGGTGATGTTTGTATCGCTGAGTGGCAAACGAGACAGTAAATCTGCTGGGGCATTATCCTTTGCAGGATGGTAAGTAATTGTATAATTATAAGAACTCAGAATGATCGCCCATCGAAGAAGGCGATTGCTTGCCACTTTAGGGGTATTCCTATGTTCACTGAATATACAGTGTGTCCCAGATTCGCTTCTTTATACAGGGATCTCGGCTCCTATTATACCTACAGCAGAGGTTGAATGGGGAAAGTTTTAGAGGAATCTTAGTGCATTCGATAACCGGCTTCAGATTCACGATCGGATAATTGGTTTTGGAAATATCGGCGAAAAACGGAAAATGACGGATTCCGTTTTTCGTCAGTAAATCCGAAACGGTTTATTTGACAGCTGTCAAAATGTCACATTATCTGGACACTTTTTCAAGACGAATAAGATAGCATGTAAGACATGTCACGATCGTATGTTGTTATATCGCAGGCCGCCTCAACTTTCATTTTTCTTATGGCCGCCATATTGGGATTTTCGATTTTTGGAAAGAGCGTAAAATTTCCAGTTTAGTGATGTCTCACAAGTGCATAAAAGTTGTGAGTTTCATAGAAATATCACATTTCGTAAAGTTAGGTCTTGATTTTTTCTGAGGAGGCCATGATTTACTTGTCAGAAAATTGGGTTTTTATAAGTAACACTTTTTCTATCTAAGGATGCTCTGAGTTTGACATTAAATAGTTAAAAGCGTCAAAGTTGTGTTTTTATAAGGACTACTTGTAATCTGACACACAAATTGTCTTAATTTGTTGAAAATGGCCGGTATTTCTTATTCAAATGAAAACAAGTTTGACATGTTTGCGCTGTACTTAAAGTCACGCAGAAACGCCGACATCACTTCAGCAAGGTATTTGGAGATGTACCCCGAACGACGGCAGCCTCATAAAACCCAATTTAGAAAAGTCGTAGTTAATTTGATTAACCATGGGGCCTTCGCACAACCTAGAAGTAGATACAATATTGAAAATGAAAATCGCGACAGAAACATTTTACAAACTGTCAACGAAAATCCCAGAGCATCGGTACGAACTGTAGAACGGGAAATTGGTGTGTCAAAATCAACGGTACAGAGAGTGTTGAATAAGAATAAGTACCATCCATACAAACCCACAATAGTTCAAGGACTTAAGGAAACTGATTTTCCAAGACGAATGCGCTTCTGTGAGTGGTATACTAGGAAGTGTAATGAAAATCCCGATTTTGTAAATCATGTCTTGTGGTCCGATGAGAGTAGGTTCACGAATTGTGGAGTTTTTAATAAGCACAACACTCATCATTGGGCTGTGTAAAAACCCTCACGAAGTGGCAGAGAGACGTCTACAGACTAGATTTGGAAGTTTGGTGTGGGGTCATTGGTAATTCGATCTGACTTAGCTTTTCCAATTGGGCACCTGTTATAAACTATTATTAATCATTTCAGGAAATCGACTTATAGGATCATTTGTGTTTGAATACAACCTAAACGGACAGATGTACCTAGAGCTTTTGCGAAACCAGGTTGTGCCGGCTTTACGAGCTACTATAACCGAAGATGAGTTTAGAATAACCTGGTTTCAACAGGATGGATGTCCGGCTCACAACACCATTTAAGTCAGGAACTTCTTAGGAGAGCAATTTGACGAAAGAATTATTTCTTTAAATGGTCCAATATCTTGGCCCCCGAGATCCCCTGACCTCTCACCTTTGGATTTCTACCTCTGGGGTCACACAAAGAATGAGATCTATGAATTTGATCCTCCCGCGACCATAGAAATCCTGAGACAAAGAGTTCTGGACACATTTGGAAATATTAACGGGAATACACTTGCTAGGGTTGTAAGAAAAACAGTCACCAATTGTCAAAAATGTCTCGATGCAAATGGACGTCATTTTGCAAATTTGTAAATTAACAGTCATTCAAAAAGCAGTTAGGAACATAATTAGATCTTACTTTACATGACATCACATCACAACCTGTGAAATATTTCTGTTGCGATTTTAATTTTCAATTTGTATCTAATTGTAGGTTGTTCAAAGGTTCAAGTGTTAATTAATGACGATGATTTTTATGACTTTTTTTTTAAACACCAATAGTTGGGAATTTGTCCCAAGATATCTTACTTGTTGAGAAGTCGTTATTTACATTCATGTTCTATCGAAATCTCAATGCGTTTATGAGTTCTTTTATGCGTGTTATTTTCTGTCAAGTAAATCATGGCCTCCTTAGAAAAAATCAAGACCTAACTTTACGAAGTGTGATATTTCTATGAAACTCAAAACTTTTATGCACTTGTGAGACATCACTAGACTGGAAATTTTACGCTCTTTCCAAAAATCGAAAATTCCAATATGGCGGCCATAAGAAAAATGAAAGTTGAGGCGGCTTGCGGGATAACAAAATACGATCGTGACATGACATACATGCTATCTTTTTCGTCTTAAAAAAGTGTCCAGATAATGTGACATTTTGACAGCTGTCAAATTAACCGTTTCGGATTTACTGACGAAAAACGAAATCCGTCATTTCCCGTTTTTCGCCGATATTTCCAATACCAATTATCTGATCGTATATCTGAAGCCGGTTATCGAATGCACTAAGAATCCTCTAAAACTTTCCCCATTCAACCTCTGCTGTAGGTATAATAGGAGCCGAGATCCCTGTATAGAGAAGCGAATCTGGGACACACTGTATATTGAAGTGGTTTGTGGTCTGTCAACAGTGTAAAATGTCTGCCATATAAATACTGATGAAATTCTGTCACCGCATATATAATACCTAAAGCCTCCTTGTCGATGGTGCTGTATCTACTCTCAACATCAGACCATGACCGTGAAACAAATGCTATTGGACGTAAAAATCCATCTGGAAATTTATGAGAAAGTACAGCACCTGCACCTTCATCTGAAGCATCACTAGATACATGCAAAACATGCATTGATTTCTCCCATCTAACATCTTTTTCCTAGCGGTGTTCTGGGGGCTATCTTTCCTGCGTATCACCTGATTGTAGCTGCCACTCAGTTTATTTATATTAGAGTGATCGTTTTTTGATAACGATAATGACGCTAGGCGTTGGCTATGTATGAAGGCTTGTTTCAATTGTAGGGCATATGTTTCAATATTCGTTAAGGTCGCATCATTCGTTGTATATTTCAAAATAATTCCTTGTTGCCAAGCTGAATTATTTATACCAATCACCAACTGATCGCGTAATCGTTCGTTTAAGTTGGTCCCAAACTCGCAGTTACCTGCTAAGCCTCGTAAAACTGTCATAAACTGAGTAACTGACTCATCTTCACGTCTCCAACGTAGAGCGAAAGAGACCCTCTCTGAAAGTACATAGGTTTTTTTGCAATAATATTCGTTCAATACTTGTATAAGCTCCGCATATGTTTTGTGAGTTACTTTGTCAGGTTCGAAATGGTCCACTAATATCTTGAATGGATCTGATCCAACTTTAGCTAGTAGTAGATTCTTCTTTGCTGTTTCATTCCCAGCAACGTCGAATCCATGCATTTCGAGCTCCACCTCGAAACGTTGTAGATAGTATTCCCATTCCTCCTTGTCTGGAGAAAATTCATCGAAATGGAAACCTTTTATGTCTGAATGTGCTGCGGCTTCAAGATTCGTGATCATCCTCGTCACCAAATGTCGTAATAAACGTAGTTTAAACGTTTATTTGATTCAATGAACTATATAAGAACATAACAACATAGAAAGTCTCTGACTATTCAAGATCTGTCTATCAAACTGCCAAATCTCCATCATCGCTTGTCAGACCATCCCTTGGCCGACTTGGTTGAAATTCTGATGACTGAACTATATATAGGGAGTGATACTACAGGGCTTATAGTGACTAGAGGGCCTCGAATATCTCATTATTTACTCTATCAAAAGTGTCAGTTATGGAAAGTGGATAGGCGTCCCCGTGAAAATGTTTTCGAATATATCTTGTTCAGTATTGCACAAATTCTGGGATTGTCAACATATATTTGAGCAGCACGAAGACGAGACTACATTTCAAATGTACGTTGAAGCATCAAATTTCAATATTAATTTTATGGAAATACATTGGTGTTACGCCAATGTTAGGGTTCAAAATGATAATATGTTTGCACTCGTTCAATGAAGGGGTACCAAAAAGTGTCATTTTATCACTTGTGAAACATAGTATTCCATGTTTCCGTTTAAAATGAGAAGTTGCAGACACTCTAATAACAACAAACTTATCTTATCTCTGAAAATTCTGGAAGCTCTAGGATCTCCAAGACTAATCTCAAGATTACCCTTCAGGAATTCACGACTTGCAATTAAAATCCCCAGGTACCTTAGCCGGATACTCATTAATCTTGAAGTTGTCTTTGGTGGTATCCTCTTCACTCTTCAGTTTTCAATCTTCTTCATGGGCATCTCTTGGTCAATTCTTCTTTTTTCCTTCTTCCCTAAAGCTCAACCTCACCATATTGCGGGGAGGACAAGCCGAGGCTGCTCGGCAGATTGAGCATTCTGAGAACATCTTTGCTCTCATCACTCTGATGGGACAGTTTTGTGAACATCTGAGTGCAAGGATGGGGCAATTTGTGAATATCTGCTTATGTCGCTATGTTGTGGGAACCCGTGAAAATGGATCAATTGCACCGAGGTTATTTGCTGTCGATAACGGGACCTCTGGGAAACAGGTCGACATCTCAGATCAAAAAGTCTCAGCAAACTAAAACTGCAACCATTCCTAACAAATTCAGATTTTCGTATTCTTGATTGAATCTTCTTCATTCTCTCTACCCGCACTTTTGATATCTCTTTCGCACGTTATTTTCGACTTTTCTCAGTTCTGTTGGTGGTATCTCTTTGCAAACTGTTATCATTATTTGTCGCAATTCTCCTCCATTTCTTGACCTGAATTCGTCACTCTGTAGCCAGATGATCTGATTCTGACTATACCATCATGTTTGGTATTATTCCAATTCTTGAAACGATTATCAGACACGGTGACTTGAAAAATACAATTATTCAAAAACTGTAACGATAAAAAAAACGTATTATTATGAGATATTGTTCCGAGAATTGATATGGGAGTATTTGTGGCTAGTTCATCTTCTTCAAAAAGAATGCCTCATCCGTTTTCTTCAATTTTGCTGGAGGTCTCGTGATTGCAGTAGGCTTAGAATTTGTAAATGATGATTTTCCCATGTTCGACGAAGTAGATAGTTTTGAGTAGTATATTATGAGGAAAGAATCACTAATCGTCTTAGGAGTAAGAAAGTACAGGGTTGGGGTGGAGCAAATTGTAACACACTGAAGAGTCATGCCTGCCTCATTCCCCCTGCTTCTGTCAAGACCACTGGAATTGTTGCCATAGCATATCATCCAGGTTCTTCTGGTCGACACATTGGAGAATAGCTACAATGGGTTCGGGCCCAAGGGGAGGATTTAAAGCACCTCACCTTGCTGAGGAATCGGCAAATTCGTTTCCGTCGATACCCTATTGTGTCCCGGCACACATAGTAGGTGTACTTTGTTTATTCTATAGCTATTGAGTAGAGGGCAAACTTGTATTCGAGTGTTCATCTTGAAATTGTTTTCTCCGGACGTGGTCAATATCTTCCATTGATACCCTTCATGGTAGTGTAGGAATCCCCACATGTAGGTGTACCCACTGAACACTGTACCTCCTCTCAAGGCTCGTCTGACCGGAGTCTCCGATGACACTAAGGCCTGTTGGCCCATTGTACCATTGTACCTGGAATATACCGTTATTTATTATGGTTCTTATATAAGGACCACTTCAAATGCAGCCACAGTAACTGTGAGCACTGCTTCTCACAGTACCAGAGGTTCGTTGGAAATACCCTTTTCATTTAGGTTCAAGACTATTCTTTCGAGCCCTGGTCTTCTCCATGTCTAGTAAATCGACAGTTCTGTTGTGAAATACTTCTAATGATGACAAGCGTAGTGATAGTATCAAAAATACTCTCATTACACAAAGTTGAATCTTGGAATGAATAGATTATCAATTGAATTTTAACTTGGAGAGATTATAAGTGGATTTAGATTGTTTCCAAAAACTAGTAAATTATACCAGGCAACCAGGTGCAAGGCCAATTTCACACCAAACCATGCTGATAGCTGCGAATCACACAAGCGTCTAGCTAGACCAGCGAATCTTCCAAACATCAAGGTTATAAGAAGGTAATTCGTGTTTATAGGACTCTAGGTAATATGAGGGAGCCAAAAATATCTCTTCTGCATGAAAAAGAAGAGTACTTTCAACCTCACTTTTCCTAAATGAACCTTTTTTCCTGGACAGTATATTTTTGAAAAATTATTTGGGTGAAAAAAATGTTAAAAAAATTGACGCTTCGCAGGGATTGAACCCAAGTCACCATCGTCGAAGTCAGATACACAGACCACTAGGCTACCGCTTTACTCCTAGTAGACGTAGTTTCTCAAAATAAAAAAGGGAGAAATATTATGTGTTGTGGGTGACGTTCCTTGACCTCGAAGAT
Organism: Phaedon cochleariae; assembly: GCA_918026855.4. Lineage (NCBI taxonomy): Eukaryota > Metazoa > Arthropoda > Insecta > Coleoptera > Chrysomelidae > Phaedon > Phaedon cochleariae. The sequence continues at coordinate 33,135,835 of OU896714.1, read as the reverse complement.
TGAAAGTTCCGCTGGTCTAGCTAGACCCTTGTGCGAATTCCTTGAGGTTATGTGCCCATTATTCATTGTTGTTTTCCGTTCGTTACCTTCTACATCAGACACGGTCTATAGGTTACATAGTTTATACGCTGTTTTCGTTGTATTCGCACTTGTAAAATGTGGTAATGAGTAAGTTCTAATTCCATTTTCACTAGTCTTGAACTCAGTTATTCCTCGGGATATTTCTAGTGATCATCATGAGCAAGCCTTCTGAAGACGTGAAACGTTGCATTTTTCCTTCGTTATTAGTTCAGGCTTGTTCGGAGATTTGCATCTCTCACAGCGTGCTCACAGCCGAACGAATAGTGGTTTCCATTGTGCTTGAACTGGTGGAGTATTTATGCACTAAGAGTCACTAAGTGTATATCTATCGATCCTCATTTTCCACTTCTAGCAGAAAGAGAAACTATGGAACTATTGAATCCGCTATTAGTTTACTCATGTTCACACTAGATTGACCGTTCACGTCATCTGCCGAAATATTTGTTTTCTAATTGCTCTACTTCATTTCAATTGTCATTATAGATTCCAAGAGCATAAAGAGCGTAATCCTATTCAGTGTAAGAGTATTTTGATGGAAATTCATCAGAAGAAAACTTTCCCAGCGGTAGATAGGAAAGAGAAGACCTATTGAAGACCTGTTGAATGGTCTCTGGTAGCCAGATGGATTTCTTCCGTGAAATTATCACAAAATGAAAGTATTCGTTGACAGATCAAACAATCTGAAGGAATAATTGAAATACACCTATAATTCGGTGCAGAGTTCAAAAATGTGATACTGAATTAGTGTTTTCATTAGTAAATATAGAGTTGACGTTTCTTTAACCTTTTAATGCTGACCTATTCATTAGTGTATCATCAAATAAGCTGCATCAAGATTGAGGCATAACTCCTGGGAAACCTTGTGTCTCAATCATTAAAGTAACGTTACAAAAACTCATGCATTTCCTAATTTCTCACATATTGCTTCAATTGTAACCACCCTCTTTCGTTAGAGTAAAATAAACGATTGATTTTTTCATCTGTAACTCTAGAAGACTACCTAGATGGTATATAAATGGAATTTAGGGAAGTCAGAAGAGTATAATATATGGCATCAAATTTTTCTCTGAACTGATTGCATATTGTTTCTGCCTAGAAGTACCTCAAATACTCATAAAGAAAGTTTCAGAAGATCATGACACGTTGCGAAAGTCCTATTTTCAAACCATAAGAAGAAAACTGATGTTGACACCTAAGGGTCGATGAACTTCATTTTCAAGAAAACATCCTTAATATTTGAGGTATTTATCGGAATTGATCATTCAGCAATGCTGGATTGATATTTGAAACAAATTGTTCTTCAAAATAATCCCAATAGTACCAGATATTCAAGGAATGTTCTCTCAGTATTCGATTTGGAGAATCTTTGTAAACGAATATTATATCGAAGAATAAAACCTTTGATAATCACTATACCAGTGGTATTTAAAAAGTCGATCGCGAAAGATTTCGGATTCGACGTGAGAGCTTCTGGAATCGATCGCAAAAAATATTATTTTGGAGTATATACGTGAATAAATATCAAGGTCTTTCGAAAGTTCAGTTATTCACGAATACTTTACGCTATTTTTTTTACTGTTACGCTTTGATATTAAAAATATGGCAATAACAACTAATAATTTTTGGTGATATCAGGTCGATCATTGTAACTTTGACATTTTCAGACTTTCTTTCAGAATGCTAATGTTGCCGTGTGTTGCCATTGTGATTTCATAAAAAACCGTGCATTTTGGAAAGATGAAATTCAACACACTGAGGCGTTCTTTGAATAGACGTAAAAGAAGGTATCAGTGGAAAAAATATTGATGATCACCCCACGACTAACATCACAATTGTATTACATTTTCTACTCCATACAAACTGAATTTACTCCATGAATTTATGCAGGGTGTTTCAGATTTGAATGGACATACGATACCTGTGGATAGAGGACACTTTATGAACAAAATCACATTCAATTGATTTGTCTATCATCTTTCATAACTTGGCAAAATCTCGATCAAAACTAAATGGAAATCGAGATCGGGATCTAGGTCCGTCTTGAGGAAAAACAGAGAACTTTTCCATTACAAAAACAACACCCTGTATGGCAAAATTTTGTGGATCTGTTTCGAAATTTGAGAGAAGCAGGAAGAAATAGATGAAGAGACCTACTATTAACGAGCACGCTTTCGATATGACAAATGTTTCATTACTATATTATTGGAAATATCAATAAATTTGCTCGTTTCACAGGATACTTGTCAATGATTTTGGAAATTCATATTCACTAGTGAGATATCATTGGTAACGTCAAGGTTACTGTGTTGAGGCATACTTATGAACACTTCCAAATGTGACACAGCAATACAGGCACCAAAAATTACCTAAACGTTACCAATGCTATTACACTGTGAATAGAAAATAGGAACTGTGAGAATATTGGAATTTTTTGCACAGCCTACTGCACAGCAGCTTATGATGAATGAATAGTAGAGAATAAAATACCAGTCCTCGAAAATTTCTGAAATTATAGACAAACGCTCTCTGTCATACGATAAAAAATCATCGATACCTACTCCACCATTTTTGCCTCTGATGATATTGAGGAGTTCAATGAAAATGCCTCAAACTAGAGCTGAATATTTCATGAAAAAGTAATAACACATATGTCATGATCAAAGAGAAGTTAACTTCATTTACTTTTTCTAGCTCTTTTCAAATTTCGAAACAGATCTACAGAATTTTGTCTTCATGCATGTTTTATTTGTAGTGAAAGAAGTTGTATGTTTTTCTTCGAGACGGGCATGGATTCTGATCACGAGTATTATTTAGAATCGATTGGTAATATCCGTAGAATAATCCTACCAAGTATGAATAGATTATACAAAAGAATTCAAAAATTATTACCAAATGGATATTTTGCCAAAATCTTATATATAAAAGGCGGTTTGCACATCAATGGAAGGTGATTTCGAATCATGAAAGGGTCCGTGCACATTCAAATGTGAATCACCCTGTATATAATAAATAAGGAAGCTTACCCTAATCGCCAGATGTCGTCCGTGGCAGTAGTTCATCACCTAAATGTTTAACAATAACACTAACGAATTCGATGTTTTAAGCATCGACACGTTTTGAGTCAACTATGTATATGCTAAAATCTTCAGGAGATACATGTGAACTGTTAGCTTCCATTAGTATCAATTCAGAAATTAATCTATTATGTGTGTCTGTCATCTCTTGAGCTTTCGCCCTATTTTCATGTATTTATTTTAGCATCCATGATTTGTTTAAAGTGATGAACTGATTGAAATAAAACAATAAACTAAAAAAAATACAGTGAATAACACACAATGCTTGAATGCAGTTACCTCGTATCAACCACAGACAATATTGAAATCTTGTTTCATTTTTGATATTTTTTCAGCGTTTGGATTTATGCAGTGCCTTCGAATCTGAGAAATTTTTTCTCACAATAGTAGGTTTTTATCCAGCAAAAGATATCAAACATAAGTGGCTATACTATATCAGTGCCACTTTCAATGCCTCCATTTCATGGCTGCTCCTCTCATCGGTACTGATGTTTTCTTACACCCAAATCTCAAATCTTGCTAAAGTGTCGGAAACATTACTATTCGCATTGATCCAATTTGCATATCTCTGTAAATTGTTGAACTTCACCTTATGTAAGAAGAAACTCCTTCTACTGGAAGATTTCCTACAGAGTCCAACTTTCACTCATGTCAATTCAGATGAAGACAAATTTTTCAAGGAATACATAAATGAAGTCAAGAGAATCGCTTTTATTTTCAGAATACTTTCGGCTCTTGTTGTCGTATTCTACGGACTCGTTCCAATGATAGATAAAAGTGAGGAAAATTCCCAGAAACTTCCTTTACCTTTGTGGTTTCCATTTGAAACTGATAACTACTTCTATATATTATGGTTCTTTGAAATATTGGGTATTGCCATTTCGGCATGCATCAATTCTAATATCGATTTACTGACTGTTATGATGATAACTGTGAGTACTGCGCAACTGGAGGTATTGAAAAGAAGGCTCGAACAAGTGGCAATCCCTATCAATGGTGAAATAGACGATAAGATATTCAATGATAGACTGAGACGCTGTTTGAATCATTTTGATGATATTAACAGGTTCAATTTAATTTTTCTAAACTGTTCATTTCATTTCAACTAACTTATTATTTCAGTTTGATTATGTATGTAGAGGAAATATTCTCTAATGGAATCTTCGTTCAATTCTCGTGCAGTGTTCTGGCTATTTGTTTAACAGGATTTCAAATGCTTGTGGTGAGTCATATTCAACTCAAATTCAGAAATGGTGTATTTTATTTACAACTATTTTCCAGGTTCCTTACAAGAGCGTACAATTTATAATGCTCATATCCTTCTTCTCTTGTATGATGTGTCAAGTTGTCATGTATTGTTGGTATGGACAGTCTCTAATGGATAGTGTGAGTACTGATGGAACTACGTTAGTATTCTGGATCATTATTTGGAATATCTTGTAACACTTTTCCCTATCATAAGACACATTGGGTTATCATCAGCTGAAATCGTCAATTTCAGCTATTTTAATAGTATTCTTCAGTACGGTTTGGAATTCTGGGGTGATTGTCCCGCAGCAGAGAGTACACTGAATTGTGCTGCAAAAAAGAGCTATTTGATGCTCATGTGGTCTGAGAAAATATCACTAATTCAGACAAAACTTTCAGAATCTGGAAATAACGACACTCACCAATCTATATATACAGGGTGACATTGAAATAAGTGCAAATATATTTCAAACACTGAGAATGCTCGACGTGTACTATCGAATGGCACTAATGAAATAAATTCAGGGAACAAAATAAAATTTGAGGTTAGACCCCTTTTCCCACCCAAAGTTCCACACTGTAGCAAATCTGACGTCACCTCTGTTCAAATTTCCATGCGGTAGTCACAATCACGCGGAGTTCAATCATTTAAATTGTTTTAGAGTGGCGTACTTGATTTTTTTAACGTATTTTGTTCAATTTCTGGGATGAAATTTCTCGTTAATTAAAAGAATTAGAAGAAATCTGATATCATGGGAATACTAGACTTCATTATATTGATGTGCTGAATATGCACTTATTTCAAAAACACCTTGTATATATACAGTATGATGCAAATGTATGGAATGAATTCATTATTTCAGAAATGGGCGACATTTGAAGAAATTCCAAAAACACGTGAGTTTTAATTTTTGAAACCTCATCTCATGACATTCATATGAGAGATGTTACGTCACCAGGGGGTCATGTGACACCTCGTTTGAAAGGTCTACTGGTCGTCTATCCAATAGTCAAAATTTTGCAAAATAAGATTGAAATTAAAATGGATTATCATTTGGTTAACTGAATCTTGCAGAGATCTTCTACTGAGAATTGAACATCGAAAATACATCGATAAAAAAGTTCTGAACTCTACTTTTTGTATTTCTTTCGGAAGTCGTTTTGTTTTGAAATGAATCTATTCCATACATTTGCATCATACTGTATATACAGGGTGTATCTAAATAACACCGAAAAAAATCAAGGGGTGTTTTCTTGTGACATTCTAGCAAATTAAGTTCATATGAACATGTGTCCTAACTTGCTCCGTTTTTGAGATACAGGATGTTGAAATTGGAAGTATTAATTGTTTTTATTTCTAACCCCCCTGTATAAGCTTTCATGGTGCTAAAATTCAGTATGGTTGAAGACTGAGGAAGCTCCAAAATTTCAAAATGATTTTAGTTGGGGTTATTGAGTAATCTCAATGGGTGTCTTGAAAATACCTACATTAGAATTTGGAGTCAAATCGAATTTTTATTGTTTCCTCAAAAACTAAGCCAGATACAAAAATCACACAGTGGATAAAAAAGTTGTTATTTCAATAGTTCAATCTGATAAAAATATGAAACTCAGAAAAACCGGTGGTGTATAATGACATTCACCATGAATATCGATAAATTTACCCACTGTGACGCCACTGGAAATATTATTCCGAATCTAATTGCACTAGAAGAAGCTCCATATTACCATCAACAAAACCACAAAGTTTCATTGAAATTGATGAGAAGACAATTGAGAAATTAATAGAAAAAATATTTTTCATGGAAATATTAATACCCTGTATCTCGAAAACGAAGCAAGTGAAGAAACATGTTTACATGAACTTTATGTCCTTAAATATCACAAGAAACCGCCCCTTGAATTTTTCCGGTGTTATTCAGATACACCCTGTATACAGTGTGTGCGATTTCAACCCGCAACACCCTTCTAATTCGGAACCCGTCGACCGATTTTCAGAAACGAAAATTTCATAATATGCTACTCAACGAGCTCTAATCGAAAATGTGGACAAATTCGAAATATTCAGATTTTCAAGGCCAACTTTTGTTTGTTGAAGAGGTCAAAATTGCAAAAACGACTATTAGGCAATTTATTTTCGGAACAGTGACTAGCCTATTTCATTCAGGCATAGCTGAAATACCTTTATACGAAATTTGAAAGCAAAATATCATACAGGGTGTTAGTTATACAATGACAAATTTTGATATTTTTTATTTTTCGATTCACCCTGTATCAAAATTCGAGGAGTTGGTATAACCGGTGGAGTAGTTATTCAATCCCAATCAGCCAAAGTACGTCTTAATGGCGTCTTTAAGACGTACATGTCGAGACATAAGTACGTCTTAAAGACGTACATATTACGCCCAAGAGACGTCTTCAAGACGTCTTTAAAACGTACATTTTCCACTAATATGTACGTCTTTAAGACATCTTTTTTAGGTGTTTTTGGTCCATGACCTCAAATTGATCTTTCAAATTACGGAAAAATCACATAGTTTCAGTTGATTTTCACCTGTGCACTGAAGTTAGCAACAAGTGCAGACAAGCAAAAAAAAGGTAAATAAACGACTTCATCAAATGGTAGACACAAGCGGTCACCCATTCAAGTACTAACTGCGCTCTTTGTTGCTTGACTTCGATGATTATACCATATTCACTTCTTCTGTTACTCTGTTTGTTCTATATATCACTTAACAAGCTTTTATTTAGTTTAACATGTCCTTGTGTCTGTTTGTAATCAAAACGTGCAAGTTAAATTTGACTCACTACAAATCGTCCGATTGATTTGAAATTTGGCAAGTAAATATTATTCCGGTGACAATTCGTTGTGATATTATTATTGAATGGAAAAAACAGAATGGCGGATCCAATATGGCGGACGATGTGGCATATGGTTTTCTCATTATGGTCTGATCTGATTCAAAATTGGCATCTGAAGGATTTCGGGATCAGAGATTATAATTCCTTTTGTCGAAAATGAAAAATCCAAGATGTCGGCTTCAAAATGGCGGACGAGTTTTGTGATTATAGTCCGATTTTATTCAAAATTGATTACTATGGGACTTTTGGGGTCGGAAAATATGATTTTTTTGTAAAAATTCGAGAATCTAACACGAAGGCTCCAAAATGTCGGACGAAAAAATTCAAAAACATCACTTTTGTTGAAAATAAGAAAAAACTGAACAATTGAAACTAAAGAACGTGAAGATAATAACTTACATTATTGTTCTATAAGTCGAATTGACGTACTGGAATGTACGTCTTTAAGACGTCTTTTATACGACATGGGAGGAACGACGTGGATACGACCTAAAATGTACGTCGTAAAGACGTAAATTCGTGTACGTCTTTAAGATGTACATGGATGGTGCTGATTGGGAATAGAGGAACACCTCGAATACATAGGTAGGAAGTTTCATTGCTGTAACTTCTACCAGAAGATCTCTCTAGATCAACCTAAAATCAATAGAGCTAAAGTTGAGATTCACCATTCTGAAAACTCAAGTAAACCGTATTTCACACACTACACCACTCAGTCACTCTGAAAATCATCTTGTTTGATAAAGAGCTGTCGAATATAACACAAATAGAATGACAGACAAATACTTTCTAGAGACTGCTAGGAGATATACTGATGTTTGATGTGATCATAATAATATACCGATTTTGGAATGAAAATTTGAGATGACAATGAAAATTTTCATGTAAAGTGAATAGATTAGTCACTATTATCTATATATCCTCGGAAAAAGTTCATAATAAAAAAAATCGATTTCAATTTAATTAGTTATTGGTTGACGTAGAGAGATCTTCCTGTAGAAGTTACAGCGATGAAACTTCGTACTTATGTATTTGATGTGTTCCTCTGTTGAATAATTACTTCACTGGTTATATCAACTCCTTAGATTTTGATACAGGGTGAATCGAAAATTGAAAAATATCAAAATTCGCCATTGAATAACCAACACCCTGACTAACATGGGATCTTGCGTTCAAATTCCGTATAGGGGTATTTCAGCTATACCTGAATCGAATTGGCTAGTCATTATTTCGAAAAAAAATTGCCTAATAGTCGTTTTTGAAATCTTGACCCTTTCAACAAACAAAAGAAGGCCATGAAAATCTGAATATTTCAAATTTGTCCACATTTTCGAATAGAGCTCGTTTAGTACTATATTATGGAATTCTTGTTTTTGAAAATCGGTCGACGAGTTCCTGATTAGGAAGGTGTTGCGGGTTGAAATCGCACACACTGTATATATAAAGCTTGCTTGATGGTTTTCAAAAATAAAAGTATTTTGGTTACTCATTCGAACATCCACAGCTACGATACAAGAATATGAACCGAAATAAATTTTTCAATCCAGGCACAAAAATGTTAAGAAACCTCTTCAACTCAATCATACATTCTGAGGATATTGAAATATTCGATCATAAATTGAAATATCTCCTCCTTCAACATATTTCTCATAATAAATAATATTCTCATTTCATAGAAACGAGGAGAGAAAATGTACCACCTCCTCGATTAACCTACAGACAGTATATTCTTATAACTTTACATTGATTCATGGTATTCTTAGTAATCTTCTTTTATTCCAGAGTGACAATATAACAAGTAGCTGTTACATGGCAGATTGGATCACGTGTAGTACCAGAACTCAAAAAGATTTGATTATAATAATGGAACGCTCTAAGCGACCTGCCAAGTTCAGAGCATGTAGATTTTTTGATCTCAACTTGGAAACTTTAATGTCCGTGAGTATCTGAATCAGAAATAGTCGAAAGGTATTTGATAAAAATTATTATTACTTTCAGATTCTCAGATCATCATATTCTTATTTTGCGGTTCTTCGCCAAGTTTATAGCAGTGACAAACCCCACTGAGCTCATATCTGGTTGATTTGTTCTCCCACCTCATGCTATATGTTATAAAAAAAATCTTGAATTCACCTGTTTCAGCACGCTGCTTGTAGAAGCTTTATTCTCAGGCGGCTTTGGTTAGGAATACTAACATTTGAATTGCCTGCATTAAAGTTTCTGATTGCCACTGTGTTATTGATTTCTGCATGAAAGAGATATTCAGGTAACTAGTTAGGAAACGCGTCATTTTGTGTAATGTGTAATGATGCTTGAACAGAAGATCCTAGTAAACACAAACATCCCTGGGATGTCACATTCATGTCTTGCTAGGCAACAATGTGAATTGAAAGAAAACATATTTGATATTCCCAGAGGGAACTCTTTATTTTTAATAACTTGCAATATTTGTACATCCCATTGGATTTGAGACTCAAAATGTAGGTGAATTTGTGAGGCTCCCTAACAACTAAGAGAGTCACTGGAGTCTCATTTCCTTGTCTTTTTATGTAACTAACGGAATCAATCAATTTTGATGTTGAATGTGGAGTCGCTCAATACAAACTGTGAGTTTTATTTGACATCATAATGTGAATCATAAAATGACCAGGAGGATCCGGAGTAGCAGTCATTGTGATTTCACTGGGACACTAATTTCGTGTCACGGATGTGATATGTGACATGAATGTGATGCCCTCTTATATTTCTGGAATCAATCTGTGTTAACTGAAATATAATAATGACCAGTTCTATACTGATTATGTGCAGAATGTAGTTGTAAATTTGTCGCATGACTATGAACGGTAAATTCTGCTAAATTTTACGAAGTATCGACTCCTGAGGAGTTGGTTTCCAACTATACGAAGTAGCGATATGCGGATTCGAAAACATTTCAGGTGGTGAGTATGAGTTCGGTCTCATAATCCTAGGGTATAGTAGAATCTATTTCCAGTCAGGACAAGATATTTTCAATTCATAATACCTTCACAAAACACATGTGAGCTGAAGGATATTTTTCAGAGTCGGTATAGTCAGTTGGTGTTCAAACACGCCCCAACAAAATGTATGTTCTACTGATTTTTTGAAATATAATCGTATTGCATCAAGAAATGTGGATTTGAATATTTCAAAAGATGAAAAATCCTTCAAAACATTGAAAAAATTAAATGTTTGGCCAATTGGAAACATATTTTTTGTATCGTTACCATCATAGTAACTGAATGAATTTCCAGAAATTGTTTGCTCCTCTTTGGGTCAGAGGTAATGAAATTACACTGAGAAGTTTTTGACGTTTGAAGGTACAGTGACATTCACATTCAACTTCAGATTATGTCGAGTTTATCATCTAGTAGAATAGAATAGAATAGAATAGAATAGAATTTATTGAGTACCAATAACAGCATGTTATTACAGAGAACTATAATAATTGTGTGTGGTACAAGTCGAATTTCCGAAGAACCTAATCCATTAAAAAAGTGAAAACACAGGTAAGACAGGGCAGAAAAGACCTTTCAGAATATGTATGATGTGGCCAATGCGCAGCGGGGCGACTTTCATTGTGCTGAATGAAGCATGGTGCATTTGCTTTGCATCCGCAGGAAAACCCGATAAAACCCACGGAACCATGCCATATTCTAAAAAAGAATTTACTGGTCCCTAAACAAGCATAAATCGAGAAAAAAAATACAATATAACAGAGGCTTTCAACTCCATTAAAAAAATTTTAACTAAATGAATGTCATTTGATTTATATCTCCCAATCGATAGGGCTCTGCAGTGACTAATAATTTCTCAATAGATTTCTTAAAAATATAAAAACTTTTAATTTCCTTCATGTTGTTTGGTAATGAATTATATAATTCTAGACACTTATAGAGACATCCTTTTTCCATGAGCGAGGTTGTATGGGGAGGATAACAAAACATGTATTTATTTCTAGTTATATAAGTATAGACAAAATTAAGACATTCAAGTACATACACTGCAGGCAATGTTGATAGTTTTAAGTTTCTGAAATGCCCCCTACAAGAGTCACCAATTTTCAAGCCACATAATATTCTGGTTGCTCTCTTTTGAACAGTAAAAACCTCTTGATAATGTGAACCTCCCCAAAATAATATTCCATAGCTCATTAATGAGTAGAAATGACCAAAGTATGCTGTTAGTAGAGTATCGCTATTAACAACTTTTCTTAGCTCTCTGAGAGAGTAACAGGATCTATTCAGTTTGCCACATAACAGTTGTACAGTGTGTCCAGTTTTCGATGCTTTTGTGGGATATCTCAGTTATCTTTGGAGATAGAACCTTGCGGGTTTCGCGGTCGTGTGCCACTTTTTTGTGAAACTAAAGATGGCCTAATCAGATTTTGCATAACTGTTTCCGTTTATGAGATACAGGGCGATTTTGAAAATTTATACTTTTTGGACCCCCTCTTTATCTACGAAGTTTCTCAGCAAAAATGTCAAATTAAAATCTCATCCCATATAAAAGTTCACGCAGAATCCAGTGGCGCACTCAGATTGTTTTTTTGGGGTATAGTTTTGGAGATACGACTCAAACTTATGATTTTTTAAATGGAACACCCTGTATTTTATAAGCTCATAAAATTCCTCATTTTTTTCTCTTCAAAATGATTTATAATGTATGTATATGAAATTTTCAAAAATGCTCTGAAATCACTGAAACATTGAATTTTAATAGTGGGCTATGGATTTTTCTAATAAAAAAGTTCCAATTGAAGGAATATTCATTTTGATTTCTCCATAAAGAGGACAAAAACAATACCAACACTAATCAACTAAGAAAACACAAAAATTATGTACCTGATAGCAACAAATATATAGTAATAAAAAGTTCATATGTAGAATAAGCACCAGATCAAATATTTACAAATACAATTGAATTTCGGAATTATTCAATAACTTATTCACTGAATTGTTCAAATTGATGTCCATTTCCCATAACACACAATTGACACAGTTTCTCAATACGTCTTGATACAGTAAGAGTCACAAATATCTTGAAGAACTTCGTGCAACAACAGAGGCAGTTTTCCAGGAATTACAAAGACATCCTTTTATGATTTTGAATGCATTAAGATGTATTGAGAAAGCGTGTGAGGAAAAGTGGACATCAATTTGAACAATTCAATGAATAAGTTACTATTCAATTGTCTTAGTGAATATTAAATCAGGTGCTTATTCTAGAATATGAACTTTTTATTACCATTCATTTGTTGTTATCAGGTACCTAATTTTTGTGTTATCTTAATTAACTAGTGTTAGGATTGTTTTTGTCCTTTTCATGGAAGAATCAAATGAAATATCCCTTCAATTGGAACTTTTTTAAATGAAAAATCCATAGCCCATAATTAAAATTCAATGTTTTAGTGATTTTGGAGCATTTTTGAAAATTTTATACCTATTCATCATATTTCATTTTGATAAGGAAAAAATAAGGAATTTAATGAGCTTATAAAATACAGGGTGTTTCATTTGAAAAATCCTAAGTTTGAGTCGTATCTCCGAAACCATACCCAGAAAAAAATATTTGAGTGCGCCACTGAATTCTGCGCAAAATTCTGTATGGGATAAGATTCCAATTTGACATTTTCGCTGAGAAACTTCGTAGATATAGAGGGGGTCCAAAAAGTATAAATTTTCAAAATCGCCCTGTATCTCATAAACGCAAACAGTTATGCAAAATCTGATTAGGCCATCTTGAGTTTCACAGAAAAGTGGTACAGAACTGCGAAAACCGCAAGGTTCTATCTCGAAAGATAACTGAGATATCACGCAAAAGCATCGAAAACTGGACACACTGTACATGATTTATCCAATTCATATTTTGATCAATTGTGATTCCAAGGAACTTCGTATAAGCATTATATGTTATTTCTGTATCATTTACGAGGATATGTGAGGGAAAATCGTTGATATTTCGACTATGTCTAAATAAGACAACATTCGTTTTGTTTGTGTTCAGTAAAAGGGCGTTGTTTTCAAACCAGTGAGCAATTATTTTTGTAATACCATTTGTTTTTTCACATAAATCCTCGTACTGCTTTTCAGCTATTAGTACATTCGTATCGTCGGCATAGTTGGTTAATAAAATTTGAGGATCATCTACCAGGTTCGGCATATCGTTGACATACAATATGAACAGTATTGGACCAAGTACACTGCCCTGGGGCACTCCTAAGTGTATTGTTGCTTCATCTGAGAAATGCTCAGTATTACCATTTTGTAAAATAACCTTTTGTGTTCTACCAGTAAGATATGATCTGAACCATTCATTTGCTACGCCGCGAATACCAATTTTTTCCATTTTGCTCAAAAGCAGTTCATGATTGACACAGTCGAAAGCCTTCGAGAGGTCCAGAAAAATACCATGCACAATCAAACCCTGGTCTAAAAAACTGAGTACTCTCTCCGTGAAAGAAAATATAGCTGTTGTGGTGATAGTGATTTCCCGAACAAGTGCGCGAAGTACTACTTTTGCGCACGCAAATTCAGCTAGGCGAACGACGCGGAGCGGAGTTTTTGCGTGCGAAAAAGACACTTTGCACACGTGTTAGGAACAACGTTTCTCCCACGAGCTTTATATCAGATGAAAAGGAAAATGAAAAAAATTATAACTTATTGAAGAATGTAACTATACAACAATCACATATAACAATAAAATATAATAATAGAAAATCACATTTTCCCTACGAGCTGCATATCAGATAACAACGAAAATATAAAAATTTCAACTTAAAATACAATGTGTTGAATAATTTTTGGTTAAACTTGATAAAAATAGCTGAAGAACAAAAAATTACATATCAATAAAATATAATGATATAAAATTGAATCATTCGTTCCTAATATCCATATTGAGGTGAAATACAAGGGGAAGAACGCGGTTGAAAAGTAAAATTGATAACAGCTTCTTATAGTGCATACAATAGCCTACAGCAACTAAAATGAATTTGAATGTTCCATACCAGTGAGATTTTTGGGTAGTTTTACTCATCCGCACGCCGTGCGGATAACACTCATATCCGCACTGAGTGCGGAAAAGTACTACTTTGCGTACGCAAATGAGTGTGGAGAAGTACTACTTTGCGCACGCTCGTAGGAAAAGTATTTAGTGAGTTAGGTATCTGTAAGAAAATTGATTTCTATCATCTTTAAAACATTTGCTCAATAAATTTTTAAAGAACTGGAGAATAGAGGTAGTATCGACTTATTTTCCATTATTTTATCGAATTGAAGTCACATAATTATATTTTATTCAACATCATGATGAAATCACTCTAGCAAATTCGATCGATACTAAAAAGTACTTCGGATTCCTTGTAGGAATATATATTCATCTGATTCTGACATATTATTCGACACTTTTCAAAACTCACGGAAAATTTGAAACGTATTCTTACTTTACGTAACCAGTTGCGTGAAGTGAAATGTTACATACTGGTAGATGGAATGTTTATTTCAACACCAGCGTTACGAAATAAAATTGAAGATGGACGAAGCGAATACCTCGTGCATTTTGTGTTCCTTCCTCAATATCACTTGGGAAATCTGAACTCGAATCAGTTATTTTCCACTAGTGAAAATTTTTAACAAGTCTATTTCGTGAATTTCGTTACAAATCTATGACCATATCTATAACTATAGTATATTGTCTCACAAGGGCGGCTTTTGCGAAGGCAGCTGGTAGCTAAGGATTGCTGAAGCGTTTTCTGCATGTGTGACATATGTTTTCCGCCTTTTCAAGCAGTTTTTTCAATGGCACTGAGGACACCGATGATTTCTTCTCCTTTCTCATTTCAGAGTTTGGGTGATTCCTCGTTCTTTTAGTTTCTAGGGCTGGGGAAGTTTTCACAAAGAATTCTGAGAATAATGTTTGTCACTAACTAAAAGAGTTTGGCAGACATTTCTTCAACTGCTGATTACATCTGGATTGACTCGAGTCAATCTCTCGATTATCCAGATCACTGAATCAGGGTCTACTCTATCTCACCGGGCCGGAGCATCGCTTTCGTGACGTCACACTAGTAGGGACAAAATCAACGCAGTGAAAATTGTCTCTCCCGTTTCATTGATGTACCTCGGGAAAACGGTTACAGTTAGCAAAAAATATCAGGAGGTAAAATATGTACAGAACAGAATTTTCCAGAAGATGAATAAACTTTCACTGATTTACGATCATCAGTTTCATAAATATCGCATATCAAAATCAATTGACGCCATTCAGAATTGTCCTTTTTTAAACAGCTACCAAAATTCCAATATTCAATTCACAGAAATGATTCAATCATGAAAAGATTTCTCATAGTATCTAGATTGACTGAGTTTTTTTTTCAAATTCCCAAGGGCCAATAACAAACCGATATTTCAGTTCAAGTAGAACGATGATTCAGGTGTTCATTATAGAATAGTTCAAAAAGTTCGGACGCCTCCCATGCTAATCCGATCAACTGTGGATATATGCTGCCACTGACTTTTTTTTAGGAAATTCAAATGCCTACAAATCGGTATACACATCCACTTCATTTTGAAGGGTTTTAGCAGCGTTTAATGTCTAAAGATGATCAGGACGCACTTTGATGATGTTAGAAATCCTATCACTCGATTGTGTTATTACACAAAAACGCCTATTCGGTATCAATTATTCTTTGCTGAAGAGTATATATTTCAAGAATAACGTTGAATCCATGAAAAAAAATTGATTTGGATATACAGTGTCATTCATAAAGTCGGCATCATATGGGAAAAACTTTTATTAATGACCTATTTTGGAATTCGATTTGGACGTTGAGTTTTGATTAAAAAAAGATGGAAAATGACCTACTCAATCGGGGTCACGTGACTTTTGCTACATGTCAAAAGTGACATTTTTTCAAATTAATCGCTGAAAGTAGGCTTATTTGTTCGAATATCGAAAAAGTTTACTTGAAAAAGTTGTTTTTATTTCAATTTTACAAATGCTCCTCGAATTCGATCTTTCTATTGCAACTTTTAGATTTTGATTGCTTTTAAATTTTTCGAAATTTCTGTAATATTTGAAGAATTGTTAATTCCACGTAACTACTTCATACCAGTAGCTTTTTCATGCTACTTCTTTTCGATTACTTATTATCACTGATTATGGACAGAAATATGATTTTCTTCAGAAAATGATAATACCCGCTTCCAAATTCTGTTATGTTTGATGCAAAGTTGATATTATATCGTCAAGCATTTAGGAACGAAATTCATAAACTGATCTTTTCGGTACTGAAAATATAAATCTAAATGAATTCAGTTTCTAAATGCTTGACTCAAACATAACAGAATTTTGATGTTATGTTTGCATCAAACATAACAGAATTTTGGAGCGGAGATTATCATTTTCTGAAGTAAATCATATTTTTGTCGATAATTAGTAATAATTAGTAATTGAGAGTTAGTAGTATGATGAAGCTACGGGTATGAAGTAGTTTTATCGAATTTACAATTTCTTTAATATTACAGAAATTTAGAATTTTTTTAGAAAATATCGAAATCTAAAAAATGTAATAGAAAGATGAAATCCCAGTCACATTTGTAAAATTCAAATAGAAACAACTTTTTCAAGTTAACTCTTTCGATTTTCGAACAAATAAGCCTACTTTCAGTGATTTATTTGAAAAAATGTCACTTTTGACATGTAGCGAAAGTCACGTGACCCCCATTGAGTAGGCCATTTCTCATCTGTTTTTAAGCAAAACTCAACGTCCAACTCAAATTTCAAAATAAGTCATTAATGAAAGTTTTTCCCATATGATGCCGACTTTATGAATGACACTGTATTTTCAATTTTTCAAACTATCAAAATCAAAAGAACAAAATAGGTGGAGTTCATAATATGAACACAACCAAACAAAAATAATTGAAAAAATATGGATCTCAACAATGAGAGATATAATAATGAATATAACGAACTGAATAAAAGAAAACCCAGAACCACGATATATGAATAAATGAGGAAAAAAACGTTGAATCTTCATACAAACAAAACCAAACAAAGAAAACTGTCGAAGTGATCAGTATAACAAAATTAAAAAAAGAAATTAATTGATATCACAAAATGAAATGCACTAATGAAAAAAAATATTCATATATACATCTAAATCACAAACTGAAAATTTGAATATTGACTATATATCTCATCCTGAAAGTTTAGTGATTTTCATTTTTTTATTATTGGACTCGATCCCACTATTTTTGATTTTGCAATAATTGTTCAACAGAATATTCGAAATGGTTTCAGAGAATATTCTGATGATTTCATCAAAAGACCCACAACTGCAACATTGAATCTCGGAATAATTGAGAAGGGAATTGATTTCAATTTCTGCTAAATTTTCCAAAACTTTATGTTGTGACTTGCATTGTAGAAATGTTGTTTCAATATTCGTATGTCCGAACCATACGTCATTCAGAAATAAAATGAGTATATAATGAAAATTATATCGTTTATCGCCCTTAAAAAAAAATCACAGGGATTTAAAAAATGTGTATAATGCAAAAAAACAAGAACATAAAAAATTGGTTGAAAGTCATAAGAAACAGTATAACTCTAATATTATTATAAATTCCACCAATAAAAGTAAGTCTTCTTGGAGTATTATCAATGAATTGAGAAACACAAAACCAAACACGGATAGTAAACTCCAGATTACTCATGGAGATGAGAAAACCAAAGACACCAAGGAAATTGCTGATCTATTCAACAAGTTTTTTTTAGATGCCCCAAAAAAGGTAATTGAAAACATTGACATGTCTGTTTCTTCAATAAGCCCAGCCAGAAGAATTCCAAACTCTTTCTTTCTTCTGCCCTTCTCAGAAATGGAAATGCTTACAATTTTTTCAAAACTCAAAAATAAATGGTCCACGGGTCCAGATGGAATACCATCTAGCATTGTCCGAGAATGCTCACAAGAACTGGTAATACCTCTAACTCATTTGGTCAACCACTCCTTTCAGTCTGGAGAATTATAGACCCGTTTCGGGCTTATCTCCTTTTGCAAAACTATATGAATACTGCATGTTAGATAGAATTACCAGTTTCACAGAAAAATACAAACTTATTCCAAATGAACAACACGGTTTTCGAAAAGGGAAATCTACGACCACTGCTACTGTTGAATTTTATAATAAAGTACTAGATGAGTTAGAACATAAAAGATGCCCAGTGGGAATCTTCTGTGACCTCAGCAGAGCATTTGATTGCGTCCATCATGATCATCTCCTGAGCAAACTTTGGACCTATGGAATACGTGATACAGCCGCAAACTGGTTTAAATCTTACATCTCTGATAGAAGTCAATATGTTGAAATTAAAGCTACCAATAAAGACGGTACAGTAGTCTCTGAACAATCTAACACCACAGAACTCATAATGGGCGTTCCCCAAGGCAGTGTTCTAGCACCTATGCTCTTCTCCCTTTATATTGCTGACCTAATTGATTATCTCCCAGGGCATATGATCACTCTCTATGCTGATGACTCCTCCTTCTTGATCTCAAACGAATCCAACTGTCAGAATGAACAAGAATGCAATTCACTGCTTGCGAAAATGTACACATGGTTCTCAGCAAACCAGTTATATCTAAACCTCAGTAAAACAAATTTTCTTATATTCCATACTAAGCAAAGGACAGTTGACCCACTGACATTACATTTAAACCTCTCTAATCTTGAACGAGTAGATACCATGAAATTTTTAGGAATAACACTACATGAATCACTGGACTGGCATGAACATTCAAACTGCCTAATTAAAGTGATGAATTCCAGAATTTATCAACTTAGATGCATGCGCAAAGTCATAGATATCGATAGCCTCCGAATGTTCTACTTTGCCGAAATACAATCACGTTTAATATATGGCATAATTCTGTGGGGTACATCCCCAGTCTTCAAAGAAGAATTTATTCGAACCATCCTCAATAAGCCAAGGTCTCACCCCTGCAAGCCACTGTTCATACAACTTAACATTCTACCTCTAGCTTGTCTGTATATACTCGAGGTTGCCTGCTATATATACCTCAATAGAAATAATCTAATAGCACACTCTGACATACACTCCTATTCAACAAGGAATAACAACCTACTTTACCCACCTAAAAACACCTTACAACTAACCTACATTGGCCCTAAAACATGGGTATCAAGATTTTCAACAATTTGCCAGGAAGTGTCAGAGATTGTACCACTCACCTCAGATTTAGGAATAGCCTGAAAGCTCTCCTCACTAAACATATGTTTTACTCATTAAGTGAGTTCGTTGACTGTTTCATGAACTGATTTTAATTTTTTTTTTCTTCATGTGAATGTGATGTATTTCATCCAAATGTTTGTAAAACTTATATTATTTGAGATTGTATTATTGTATTGTATTCACTTTATCTATAGCCTTGACGAATTGTACACAAAATTTCTTGTCGATCATAATAAACTGATATTATTATTATTATTTTTATTATTATTATTATTATCATAATTAGTCCAAGGAATTACCGCGAAATCGTAATACAGCGAAATTTGGGTGAGTAGGTATAATGGCTCATTTTTTACGCGCTCTTTAATATCAATTTCTTTCGGACTAATTGTAGGTAACTACCATTTTTTCACTATTCAATTGATACATTATCCTAGTTCGATATACTGAGTTGGTATTCTGTAGTACAACGTCCTGATTTTCAATAAAATGGAATTTCTTCACAACGCCAGAAAATGGTATTGATTCATTCTATTGGATTCATTTTTTCACCAAAAGTTGGAGAATTCGTTGGGGAGCATTTCGTCTCGATTGAGTGTGCTTTTAAAATTCATAGTAAATAAGCTATGGCCTATCAATTACAAACGCACCAGTACGAACTGTTGTGAAATCTCAACCTACTAGTGTGACGTCAGCGTCGAGAGAGAGGGGATAGACTACGGCCCGGTGAGATAGAGTAGGCCCTGACTGAATCAGTTGTTATTCAGGATCTCATGAAACATGAAACCAGTACGATAATTGCTTCTTGGAGATCTGGTTGTCTAATCCCCATTTTCATATGGTTTACATTTCAACATAAATAAAAACAAAATGACAATTTATCTGACATATGTCATGTCATGTATGTTATGTAAAATGTCAACTCTGAATTTGCCTTCATTATTCTAGTACATTCTGTCACTTATCAAGTTCACTTCAACACGACTGATGTTCGGTGGCCGCAGCCATAACGACTGTTTGAGAAAATGTAATCTGCATATTAAGTATTCCACTTGAAAACAAATTTTGATCTGTTTCATGATGATGTATGTATTTCTCCTATTCTCGAATTTCAATCCAACTCTTTTCCAAAAATGAATTTCAATTTTTTTTTTTTTTCATTAGCTAAGCCGATTACTTACTCACAGGTACGCACTGATGATGACTGTATAGTCGAAAGCGCTCTGCTCCGAAAAATTTCAATCAATTATTTTGCACGAAATCAGAGGGTAAACGGCGGTGGAATCCTGATGTACAAACAACTGGAATTCCTTCGAATTCCCTGGATTTCCTTGGAATTCCTTGGATCTCCTTAGAAATCCTTGAATTTCCTCGAAAGTCCTTGGGTTCCCTTGGAATTCCTTGGATTCCATTGGAATTCCCTGAAGAAAGTGCGGTATATTCCTGGTCTACAATCAACTGGATTTCCATGGAATTTCCTGCAATTCCTTGGAGTTTCTTGGAATTCCTTGTATGGAGTGCGGTATAATTCTGGTGTACAAACAACTGGAATTCCTCAAAAATCCTTGGAATTCCTTGTGAAATTGAAGTTTCCTGTACAATTTTGACCACGAAATACAACATTTTATACTATTTTGGGGAACATAATTGTTCTCCGAACTTCGATTCACACTAACGTTTGATGAAAATTCATGTGAAACGTCAAAATACGCATCACGCAAGGTGTCAAGATAGTAAAAAACTACATGATCTTGTTGTTTTGAGTTTACATTACTTTAGGTCACATTTTTAGGGCTGATAGGATTTTTTATAATGTATAGTAAGCGGAAAATTGTTTACCATAACCAGTAGAACTCATGTAGAGCTAGTTATTATTTCTGATCGAGTGAAATGTTTCATTAGAATTAGAAAAAATATTATTCGTAACCAGTTAGGAAACGCGTAATTTTTTGTGACCAATGGAATTCTAGGCGTTCATTATTCTACCAACTTTAGTGAATTAGATTTGTTGAAAACTGAGAAAATGAGCTACTATCAACTTATTATTTTGTGTAACAAGAGTAAGTTAATTGTTTTTCATTCAACCTCACAATGTTATGCATGTGCAATTTATGGAGATGAATACTGCTTCGAGTTCCTCGTGACAAAATATATTTCAACCACCTAGTGCAATAAAGTTATTCAAAAATAAGGGTTCGAACTAAAACTAGCTGCCTCATTATCATATTTTTGATCATTTGCGTAACTGAAGTTGATAGTTCGTATTTCATTTAGCATAAATAATGTACTTTTATTTCATGAATCATATTTCGATGTGAAATTTGTTTACCGAATACCACACTAGCTTCTTTTAAATACAGAAGATGTTTTCTTGAACACATTATGTTCCGTTTTTTTTTTATCTTTCCTCATTCCCGTCTTTGTTATTCTAGTTGTCGAATTATTTTGCATGTGTATATAGGACATCGTCGGTTATCATTTGTTGTTTGTTCAAGTTTTTTCTGGGTATTTACTAGGGTTTCATGAACTAGCGCTTTCATATGACTCCAGACATAATAATCGAGGGGAGTTAGGTCATGGCTTCGCACTGGCCAACCTATTGGATCTGGCTATCCAATCCAACGGTTCAAAAAACGTTCATCCAGCAACTGCCGAACAATCAGCCGATAATACGCTGAACGACCGTCTTGACCCTCTTGTTGGAATATCATTCGTCCTCTGATGGCGAGTGGTACATCCCCAAGAATTTTCTGTAGATCATGCCTTAGAAGATGTTCATATATTTCCCTGTTTCAATTATCTAGGAAAAACTGTGGTCCTATTCAATAACTGTCAATGAGTCTCATCCACACATTAACAGAAAACTTTCATTAGAAACTAGTTTGCCTTGTACCCTTCAATTGTACTCAGTTAGTTAGCCATCGCCTGGAGAAAATTTCGAAAAAATTTCGACAAATGTGGCTTAGAGATTTTTCGAAAAATAACCGGAGAATGTGGTTAAAATCCACAGTTCACAAACAAAAATACGACTTTGTATTTACAATTCATCTATGATCTAGATATAATTTCTGTTTTTTTTTTCATTCCAAACATAAGATTATAGTGTTGATCATGTATTTTAGTTGAGAGGTTGAAAAATTTCAGAGCAGATTTTTGGGAAATTAGTTTTGAAACCCTTGAAGTCCATCTTTTGGAGAAAAACAGAAAAATTAGACATCTCAAAAACTTTTAACTTTTGCAAAATACATATGAGGGTTTGATTCACTCCTCACCACCTTCTCTATCACATCTTCAAAGGAATGTATCGAATTACCACTAACCCTGTACATAAGCTCGAATTCATTGCTGGAGCTCAGTGCTTCAAGATCAGCCTGACTGTCGGATTCAACACTGATATCCTCGTTAACTAGAGGTCTTTTCGTCAACTCTCCAGTACACAATCCAATTGCTAAGACTTTCGCCTGAAAGATTGTATATAGCATGTTTACCAATTTTGACTGAGATTTCCGTCTTCGGTTTTCTGCTGATCGCACCGGCTCCAACTCCAAGCGGGGTTTCCTAACGTGTTCGGTCTCTGGGAATTGGATTGATCCTCGTATTTTTTCGGAAAGAGGACTTCCAGAGACTTTTTAACGTGTGTCTAAGTGGCCAACATGTCTGTAACCATTCCTAGAGTTCGAAGATATTTTATGTCACGCAGTATCCCGGAGTTGTCCAGCAGTCGCCTTCCTCTGATTTGATTTTTCAATGACAGAAAACTATAGGAAACCATCCTGGCTTTCCTTTTCAAGACAATGTGGGGAGGTGTTCCATCGCTGCTGTTGAAGTTGAGGACATCGCTCCTTCAATGGCCGGGCATGCGGCATGCCAGCTGCTGAAGACCAGCGAGTTCTGCCCTGGCTGTCCCTTGCATCAGACCTCTAGCTCACCAGACTAGTGACCATACGTGATGATTGGTTTTGCAATTGTCTGGTCAATCCAGCGAATCCGTTTAGGGTTCATTCCCCAAGATTAGTCGCATACCCTTCTGAGACTCGACAGGGGAAATTTGGCTTTGTTAATAGTTTTTGCCACGTGGGCGTTCCAGGTGAGTCTTTTATTTGAATTGACACCAAGATATTCTACCTCTGCCGCTAAAAAATGCAGTTCTGGTAAGGGAATCGCATTTCACAAAACTGGTGGTGATATTCAAGTGAATAACGTTGGATGAAATAACCAACGTTTTTGACCTGAATTTTTCAAGACTGTTTCTTTCAGTGCACCATGCATATTGCCAAGAGGTGAATGACATGCAATTTGAGCACTTGATTCGATAGTGTGTAGGTGAAATCAGCCCAGTTGGTCATTTCTATAAATTACATCATTATGAAGAAAATATCTCTTATTTCTCGAACATACGGTATCGTAACATAACCAAAAATATGATATGCATGTACAGAAAGATGCGCTCTTTCTGAAGGTTATACTTGAACATCAGGGTGGTGCCATTAGAGAAAAGATTTGATGACGTCATAACTAGAACAGTTATGACGTCATCAAATATATGAATAGATTGAATAACGCGCAGTTGAAGAAGAGAATCGACTCGTCTTAGCTTTCTTGTCCCACTAGCTATATTATTATCAGTACATCTTTCATTACGTGCTCAATGTATGAAAGGACGATACTATTATTGTCTTTAGAATAATCAACGAGGTGGTACATGTTTTTCACTTGGTAATCTGAGATTTCCTCTCCTCGTTTCTATGAAATCTTGAAATAATATTGATATTATTATTTTGAAGAGACGAGGATCTCAAATGATCAAGCGAAATGATTATATTATTATTCTTGAGTGGATCGCCATTCATTCTGTCTGAGGCCTTAGTCAATTCTTTGAACAAAATAAATAATGTCTTCCAATTCGAAATAAATTGGATTCTCATTGGATAATATCAACTGCTGTCAAATAAGTTATAAGAAAAATACGATTTTCTATGTTATCCTTTTGGAGGCCCATGTCTGTAGTAGGAAACAATTTCTCAGAAATTTTTCTCAGGTTCCTACTGACTCCGAAGAATTTTCCACATTCTTTCCGATATCCTGCATAGTAAAACTTCTGAGACCAAGATAATTACTGGCAAACATCGATTAGATGAAGTCTACGACCACCATGTTTTCATATACTTACTCATACGCGCGATGTTTCCTTGTATATATTTCTACTTATAGAATGCATTTAGTCCAATAAATAAAGGGAAAAAGTTAACATTAATTACGCATTATTTTCATCTTTCGGTTGGAAGTAGCTTTTGGTACCTCATCAAACATGAGACACAGTTTGACTGGAAAACGCGTGCGATGGCGGAGAAAATGGCCCCAAAAGACCAGAAAAATAGGTTTTCAGCCAATATCTCCTAAAATATGGCAGTTAGAGATTTTTAGTTCAGATAAAAATTGAAGTTCAGTTAATTTTCTACAAAAATGGTTCATCATTTTTCTCGAAAATTTGCCCGGTTTCGAGAAAAACGGCACGAAGCGCACCTCGAATAATGAGCTTTTGTTGTATGCCGGAGAGCACAGTCCGTGTATTTACACATCGGCGGGGGGACAAATAATTCAATAACTTTGTTGAAAATGCATATTTTTTCCTGATTCAAAGTTCATGTGAAAGAGGAATTCTGCTGCTTTCATACCTGCGTGGCCGCATGGTTTGTAGCAGACGACCCGAGCGCCACGTAGAGCACACACGCGGCGAACGACAGGAACGAAAGAGGAAGGTGCATTTCGTGCCGTTTTTCTCGAAACCGGGCAAATTTTTGAAAAAATGATGGGGGTCATTTTTGTCGAAAATTAACTGAACTTCAATTTTTATCTGAACCAAAAATCTCTAACTGCCATATTTTAGGAGATATTGGCTGAAAACCTATTTTCCTGGTCTTTTGGGGCCATTTTGTCCGCCATCGCACGCGTTTTCCAGTCAAACTTTGTCTAATGTTTGATGAGGTACCAAAAGCTACTTCCAACCGGAAGATGAAAATAGTGCGTAATTAACGTTAACTTTGCCTTTTTTTCCTCCTTCATTTATTGGACTAATTCTGATTGGTCTAATCACCATCATCAGTATTTCTCTCAAAAACTTGCTCGCGGAGATAATTTCATAATAGTTCCTGAACATTCCAGAATGAACAGAAGATACCTATAATAATTGTCAATATTCAATATTTAATTCTAATTCCTCGTTAACAATCATTGAATTTAACATTTCCCCAGAAATCTTGTCATCAATTTAACATTTTTGTGGTATTTATCGAATCAATATTATTCAATTATTTGTATTCAAGTTGGTTAGTATATTTTGTTTGTTTATTATCGTCGAGATTCAATCCACAATTTCACAATAATTATATTATTATATTATTATATGCTATTATCCAATTATACATAATATAGCAACTGATGTATATATAGGTGGCACCAATTGCTGAAATGAAGTCAAACGTTCGCTATCCTCTGAACAAGATAATTTTTATGATGATAAAAGTAAGTTGCTATCCATTTGTAAATGCCTATGAAATGTAGTCAATCAACAAGCAGTTGAATAGTTTTTGTTAGGTATTGATAGAGGTAACTGCAGCCATTGAAGAGTTCTTGAAACCTATTTATGGATGAATGAATTGAATAAATATAATTACACCTAATTTGGTTTCGTGATATTCCTCAAAAAGAGTGAAATTTCAAAAAATCTCAAGTCTCTACGAAAGTCATGGTATAGAAAACTTAAGTGCTCTCCAGAAGTATCCCAATGGGACAGATATGTACGTTGACTCAACGTTCATTCAATATTGATGGGGTGAGGAATACGTTACTCATTGATTTTTCAACGTTGTCAAAATGATTATGACAATGAGTTCACATGGATACATTTCAACAACATACATTCAACGTGATAATGTACAGATCAATTGATGAATTTATTGAAAATACGTATTTTTGAACTTGAAAATAAAATACGATTCAATAATTGATCAGAAAAAAACGTTATGTGAAGCGAGAATTTTACCAATATTCAAAAGATGTTTACTAAACCATTTTTCAACGTTTTTTCGTCGTGTAGGTGATTATTTGGGTAATGTCTGTATTCATTTATATCAAGTGGTTAGTTTTTCAAAAAAACGCTTGGAAACGTCGTTTATTTTTTGTTGCGGCTCTTCTCATAATACACTGATTTTCTCTGGCTAGTCTAGGCAGGAGTTCAACCGTCAACTACATCCTCTCAAATAGAGACACCAATTTTGTTTTCATCTCCAAATTATGCATTCAATTCTATGTCGGTACCTATATAATTTTGGATGTATGACAAATTGAAATTCATCATAAAGGACGTGGAAAAAAATTCTGAATTGAGAACGCATCTGCGATTGAAGTTCTATAGAACAAGTTTCCAACGGTCAAGTTTCAACCGCTTGATTGGGTGAGAGTATTGAAAAGGAATATCCTCAGTTGAAATGTGAACAGGAAAGGATAGATATATAAGGAGAAATACATTGATAATTCGCATTCCCTATGTGATGAAGATATCAAATCTTTCTCGGTTCATTCAACAGAAAACAACTACTTTCCTAGATATATGCCACGACGAACATTGAATTATATTCATTGAACACACACGATAAGAATTTGAGAACAAAATCTCCTGAAGATGAGAATTCGCATCATTATCCTTCAGACAAAACTATGTATATATACATATCATATCATTCTGAATATTCAACAGAAAACAACTACTTTCGAACATTGAATAATTAAATCTGTTGAACATCCAATAGTGGAGCATAAAAAATGAAAATCCTCCCAATACTGAACAAATTGGTAAGTTATATTTTCATAACATGATATACATCAAATTATTCATCTGTAGAGGAAATATCAATTCTCAATTTCAGAGGATTTTTATTTTCCATGCTCTCGATCCTTCGGATTTTCAACAGATATAATTCAATCTTCGACGTGGCAAATAGCCAGAAGAGTACTTGTTTTCTGTTGATCATTCAAAATGATATTATGTGCATAAACATATTTTTATCTGAGGAAGAATGCAAATTCTCAACTTCAGAAGGTTCTCTTTCGAATTCTTGTCGTGTGTGTTCGATAGATATAATGCAATATTCGACGTGGCATATAGCCTGAAAAGTAGTTGATGTTCTCATCACATAGAGAATGAGAATTCGCAATGTATTTCTGTATAAATATATGAATATTAATTTTTTTATGTTCATATTTCATGAATATCTCGGGCCCATGCGAATGCCAATCACACAACCTTCTGCGAGTGAACAGGAGGGATGCGAGTAGGATAAGGACACCTCAACACACATCCTACGCGGATGTTCTGCAGTGGCTCGCCGGAGATAAAAATGCCTAGGCTCTACATTGTTGGAGCCTGGGCAGCTAAGAAACATCCCCTTGAGCAGAATCCTGACCTCCTGCGACAGAATAGAGTTGTTCAGGAAATGACCATGGACACATGGAATGAGGCTCATCCTCACCCATCCTCGGGCTTGGACTAGGAAGCTGCGGGGGACCCAGAGATGGATCAAATCAATCTCTGGTGCTTAGACGAAGGGCCTGTGCCGGCTCAATCATTGAGCTAGCACTGGGCTAGATCACTGGACCCGGGAGCACTAAAACGTGGCCCACATGGAAACCCATGCGTGAAACTGAAAGCGGACTGGCACCGGACTACAATAACAAATCATCGATATTCGAATAATTCGACTCTGATGATGTTGAACTCAGGAGACTGTCATCTTTCGTATTGAAATTGGGTCTTGAATCACGAATTCGATGAAAATTCCCCAAAATGGGGTTGAATATTTCGAAAAATAGTAATTACACCTCTGTCATGAGCAGAAGGCCACTTCATTGATTTTTATACGTTCTTTACAAAAATTTGCCATTCACAATGTTTTTTTAATGAAAGAATTTGTACGTTCTTCCTCAGGAAGGGACTGGATTCCGATCACGATTCCAGAGTAGTTTTGATTGGTGATATATAGGTAGAATTATTCCACCAAATATGGAGAGATTGAATAGAGGGATTCAAAAATTATATTATATATAAAAGAAGGTGGGAACATTAATGAGAGGTGATTTCGAACCATCAGAGCATCCTATATCTGCATCAGGCATCGTATTCACATTCAAATCTAAAACACCCTGTATATAATAAATGTGCAAGCTTATCCTAATCGCCAGAAGTCGTCCGTGGCGATCGTTTGTCACCTAAATGGTAAACTAACACTAACGAAAGTTTTTGAGCCACGACACGTTTTCAGTTAACAAGGTATATGAGAATCATCAGCAGATACATTCAAACTGTAAGCTTTCATTAGTATTGATTTAAAAATGATCTATTATCTGTGTATGTCATTTCTGGAGCTACCATGATTCGTTTCATGTGAAGAAATGATTAAGAGGAAACAATAATCTCAAGTAGATACAGGAAACACCACACAATGCTTGAATGCAGTTACCTAGTATCAACCACAAAAAATATTGAAATCTTGCTTTCATTCAGATATTCGAGAATTTTTAGCGTTTGGATCTATGCAGTGCCTTCGAAACTGAGAAATTTTATCTCACAATTGGAGGATTTTATCCATCTGGAGATATTAAACATAAATGGCTATACAATATCAGTGCCACTTTCAATACCTCTATTTCATGGATGCTCCTTTTATCGATACTGATGTTTTCTTTCACTCAACTACCAAATCTCGATAAAGTGTCGGAAACATTACTATTTGCATTGCTCCAATTTGCATTCCTCTGCAAATTGTTGAACTTCAAGTTATGTAAGAAGAAGCTCCTCTCACTAGAAGATTTCCTAGAGAGTCCAACTTTAACTCATGTCAATATGGATGAAGAAAAACTCATCAAGAAATACATAAATGACGTCAAGAGAATCGCTTCCATTTTTAGAATACTTTCTGGTCTCGTTGTCTTATTCTACGGACTCGTTCCAATGATAGATTATAGTGAGGGAAATACCCAGAAACTTCCTTTACCTTTGTGGTTTCCGTTTGAAACTGATGGGTATTTCTATATATTATGGTTCATTGAAATATTGAGTATTGCCATTGCGGCATGCACTAATTCTAATATCGATTTACTGACTGTTATGATGATAACATTGAGTATTGCGCAACTGGAGGTATTGAAAAGAAGGCTCGAACAAGTGGCAATCCCTATCAATGGTGAAATAGACGATGAGATATTCAATGATAGACTGAGGAGCTGTTTGATTCATTTCGACGATATCAACAGGTTCAATCTAATTTGTCCAAACTCTTCATTTCATTTCAACCAATTTGTTATTTCAGTTTGATTATGTACGTAGAGGAAATATTCTCTAATGGAATTTTTGTCCAATTCTCGTGCAGTGTTCTGGCTATTTGTTTAACAGGATTTCAAATGTTTGTGGTGAGTAATATTCAACTCGAATTTAGAAATAGTATATTTTATATAAAACTATTTTTCAGGTTCCTTACAAGAGCGGGCAATTCATTATGCTCATATCCTTCTTCTCTCTTATGATGGGTCAAGTTGTCATGTATTGTTGGTATGGACAGTCTCTAATGGATAGTGTGAGTACTGATGGAAATACCTGGATATTTTGGGTCATTATTTGTTGTAACACTGTTTTCCACCGTTATACAAAACATTGGGTTTTCATCAGCAGAAATCGTCAATTTCGGCTTTCTCAATAGTATTCTCCAGTACGGATTGAAATTCTGGGGTGATTCCTCCGCAGCAGAGAGTAAAGTTGTGGCGAAAAAAACAAACTCTTTGATG
Source organism: Phaedon cochleariae (assembly GCA_918026855.4). Lineage (NCBI taxonomy): Eukaryota > Metazoa > Arthropoda > Insecta > Coleoptera > Chrysomelidae > Phaedon > Phaedon cochleariae. The sequence continues at coordinate 33,105,458 of OU896714.1, read as the reverse complement.
TTTATGTAGTTTGAGAAAATATGACTCTTTCAGACAGTACTTCCAGGATCTGGAAATGATGACAGTTATCAATTTATATATAATATATATTGTTACGTTATTCGAGTACAGAAGCGAACACGACACTATTCATTTTCGAACTGATTTATTTGAACTATAGAAACACTAATTCATAACGAACTAATAACTACTATTTATGTAAAACGATTTATATCACGCGGTATATAACTGTCTCTCTGACACTCGCTGCTCGACTGACTGACTGACTCTCTCTAATGGGCTTATATCACAAAAAAATTTTATTTCATAATTCGATAGAACTCACCCAAACTAGCTCACCACCGCAAACCGTTTCTTGCTGTGAGCTCCCTACGTTTAATAAAAAATTATTGAACTCCCCGATTTTTCGGACCTCTGAAAACGAGGCGATGATGTGACGTCAAAACCCTAATACTGAAACAAGACTATTCCAGACAGAGATGAATGAATCATGATTTCTGACAGAGTGAATTAGCACGATATCACAGTTGAAAGAATTAATATCAGTTGTTTCACTCTCCGTCGGGCGTTTGGTATTTTCTTTCAACTATGGCGAGATTAGGTTTCTACGTCATAAGAGCAGGGTCCGTTTTCGGAAGGTACTATTATTTATGTCCAGAAATAAAACATTCCAGTTAATTTTTCGATCGAATTATGTTGTCAATCATTATTTATGTATAAAAGGATCATTATAAACATGGTTTGAGTTAAAAGTTCTACTAAAAGGTGTACACGCCCATTGTTCCATCGATTGTTTCCAGAACATTCCAGAATCTTCTGTGACGTTATTTGTCACTGCGGCATATATTGAGTGTTCGGAAATATGCTGGTGTATGTAGGAATCATTGAGAGGGGGGAGAGCAATCTGGGATGCGTGATACAGGATGATCGTTGTGCTCCTGCCTTCCTGCTGATGTTTCTAAAGCCCCTCTAAGGGGAATATCATTACAGTATACATATATATAAAGCTAGCTCGATAATTTTCAGAAATAAAAATATTTTGGTTACCCATTCTGATGACATCCACAGCTACGATACAAGAAATGATAGGATTCAAACATTCTACCCAATTCCAATATGAATATAAACCGGAATAATGTTTTCAATACAGGCAATTGAATCATCAGATGCCTTTTTCTCTCCATTTCAAGAAAATTGAATTATTACTACTACTACTCACTACTCCAGGGGCGACTGTCTTAATGGCACATTGCTGCCTGATTTTAATTCCAGACTATATGTTCAGGGAAATATCAAAAATCACTATTTTCCCAGGTATACAGGCTGATTCACGATGGAAGGCACATTAGACGTTTCTGGAGAACCTAACTTGGAATTATTCTGAAAATTTGGTGCCTTGGTTAATTATTCGTGCTTTATCGACCTGAAATATTCCTAATGCTGCGACGTTGCCGCTTATATTGAAAAGTAGCAACAACTTTGATTTGAATTTGATTTGAATGGGACACTCTGTATATTATTCCATTCTCAGATTCTCTTTGGAGAGCTGATATCATCGACCCATAACACTTGGGGTCTAGCAGTAACAATTACAGAGATATAGGGTGTCGAAACTATTTATAATTGGTCAAAACGGTTTCCATGTCCCTATCCCAACTTTTCATTTACTATCAATTGATATTCAATTGGAATAGGTACAGGGTAATACAGGATTGAGATTTTCAACCACTCTATATCTATTTCGATCAGATATCAATTGATAGTACACGGAAAGTTGAGATGGGGATATGAGAACCCACCCTATATATTTGTTACCATTCATGCTAAACCTCAAGTGCAATCAATCGATGGAATCAGCTCTTAAAGAAGAGTCTGAAAATGGAATAATATACAGGGTTTTCCACCTAAAACTCCGCACGCCAATATCTCGAAAACGATCAGGAATATTTGATTTCTGTAAAAAGTAGTCAATAGAGGGGGTCAAGTAATTTTTTTTCAAAGTATAAAAAATTCAACGCCTACTAGGAGCTGAGCGTCGTGATTCGTCGAGAATATAAATCGATTGCAGTGACTTTGAAATTAAACGCACGCAAAAGTACATGTTATATTTATAAACTTTTTTGTCATTTACTCGAACTAATTCATCTTACTCATTTCTGAGTTATATCATCAGTTTATAGTAAATATTTCTTCATTGACAAAAAATGCGATTCTGGATGATTTTTACAAGAATGCCATGAATATAAGTTGCTATCGTTATCGCAATTGTTTTTAGTGAAATCACAAGCGGCAGATGTTGTCAGTACTGTGTCAGAGATTTTGTCACATTTTGTAATACGAAATATTCTGATTTGTTCGATTCAAACAAAAGTAACAATAATAGTTATATGAAAATGGTTCAATTTAGCAATAAGAAAAAAGTGGACATGTTACTGGTGTTCGGAGAATGCAGGACAAATTGTAGAGAAACAAAAAGTACGCACAGCGTTATCCGCATATAGAAGAGTCCCGATGCAAAAACCTTTCTAAGTTTATGTAAAAACTTAAGAGACTATGGCAGCTTCGTCAAACCTAGAAGAAATAGAGAAAAGACGACTACGAATGATGAAAATACTGCTGCTATAATTCAGCAGGTTGATAATAACCCTAAGATATCCCTATTGAAAGTTACAGAAAGTACCAGTGTTTCCATAAGTTCATCGTGGAGAATTTTAAAAAAGCAACTGTTTTCAGCATTACAAAAATAAACTAGTACATAAATTAGAACCAGGTGATTCCGTTAGGAGAATGGATTTTTTGGCAAGATTTTCCGATTTGTATAGCAAAAGTGTCAATGTTCTTTTGAGAATTCTACGGAGCGACGAAAGTCGATTCCATAATAATGGAATCATGCATAATCAGCGAATTTTTGGCATCAATGTTTGGTCTGGCATAATGAACGGATTCCTTATTGGACCTAACTTTCACGAAGGCACTTCAAATGCAGATCGCTATTCAAGGTTTCTTCAAACTACACTTCCGGAATTATTAAAAGGAGAAGTGCCCATTGAGACTAGGATGAATATGTGACTACAGCAGGATGGAGCGCCTGCACATAATGCCGAAATTGTAACGAGGTATTCAAACAGAGAATACCCCAATAGATGGTTAGGTACTAATGGACCGATAAGGTGACCAGCGAAGTCGCCGGATATGACACCACCAGATTATTTTGTTTGGGGTCATCTAGAGGACGTTGTCTATGAAGAACCAATCGAAGATATGGCTGTGTGCCGCTATAATAAGAAGGACGCTCCTACAAGTGACCCAAGCTCATCTGCTCAAAGTTTTTGATAGTTGTATTCGAGCAGATGGACATTATTTTGAACAAAATTTTCAATTCACTTTATGATGTAGTTTATTGTTTGTATGTAGTGTTTATTAGATTAACCTGAAATGAGTAAACTCTTATTGCTTCTCTACAATTTGACCTGCATTCTCCAAACACCAGTAACCACCACCTTTTCCTCATTGCTGAATTGCACCATTTTCATATAACTATTGTTAGTTTTGTTTGAATCGAACAAATCAGTATATCTCTCTGTTTACGATTGTAATAAGTATTCACGTTATTTTGTTTCTCCGATTTTTGTGCCTGGAAAGTTGGATTCCTCGCGAAAAGGTGTCGATTAAACGAATTTTTGATACTAATATGCAATAATAGTGACGGTTTGTGGTCCAAGGGGTGAGCAGTCTCTCAAAAAACATAGAAAACTGGCGCCAGTGAATAAATGCAGAGCGAGAAGTAGAAGGTGAGTGAGGTTATCCGATTTTCCGGCAAATGGCTAGAGTTCCGAGGCATATTCATAGACTATGTGTACTATCGTGAACACTCTCATTACAAAACTTGACAATATCTCTGATACAGTACTGACAACATCTGTCGATTTTAATTGCACTAAAAACAATTGCGATAACAATGATTGCCATCATAAAAATCATCCAGAATCGCATTTTTTTGTCAATCAAGAAATATTCACTATAAACTGGTATAACTCAGAAATGAGTACGATGAATTAGTTCGAGTAAATCACAAAAAAGTTAATAAATAACATGTACTTTTGCGTGCGTGTAATTTCAAAGTCACTGCAATCGATTTATATTTTCGACACGTCACGATGCTCAGCTCCCAGTAGGCGTTGAATTCTTTATACTTTGAAAAAATCTACTTCACCCCCTCTATTGACTACTTTTTACAGAAATCAAATATTCCAATTCGTTTTCGAGATATTGGCGTGCGGAGTTTTGAGAGAGAAACCCTGTTCCCATTCAAAAAATCAAAGATGTTGCTACTTTTCGAGATTATTTTAGGTGGATAGAACACAACTTATTAATCGAGAAACCAAATTTTCAGTATTATGCTACGTCGCGTTCTTCACAAACGTCTAATGTGCCATCCACCGTGAATCAGCCTGTATAAATACACTTTTGATTGATTTTGTTGAGCTAGTTCCGAAAAATAAGTCGAAGACACCATCTACGAGAAAGAACTGCAAGTCCTGTTATATTTCATTCCACTTTGCGGTTACGAAAATTACGAAACCACTACAAGTTCACAATTTTTGTGAAATAAAATCACAGAATTATACTGACAGATATTCGTTAACTTCAAAAGAATGACAAAGATACCTACAAAAATATGCCTGCAACGCAATTCCAGTTGAAGCATTCAAATTTCACGTCGAAAATTCTCTGATTCCAAAGTAATGTTATATTTTCTAAATATTGATTCGTCCTTTTGTCTGTCACAAAAGAGTTGAGTGTATTATACACGGGAAAAATATTAAATTTTAACTCACGGTTCTTTGTCTTCCTCGGCTACGCGTCGGGAGACATCACAACCTCGGGCTAAGATCTGATACTTTTTTCTTTCAAAAAATAAATAACTATTCATTCAATTTGTGGATCACTGGTGATGCAATGTTTCCACTGAGAGAAATTACGAAAACTCATGTTTCTCATTGCAACAAATCAACGCAAATTTATTTTATGAATCAAAACGAGCTGACACGAACTTGGACTTTTGCATTGCCAATAATGATCTTCTGCCTCCATTCCCATACTTCACATAATCAGGATGTATTTCGGCTTTTTCTTCCTTCATCACACAAGTTATGTTTGTTTAGTAATCTTATTTTATTCCAGAGTGACAATATAACGAGGAGCTGTTACATGACAGATTGGATCACGTGTAGTACCAGAACTCGAAAAGATTTGATTTTGATAATGGAACGTTCTAAGCGACCTGCCAAGTTCAGAGCATGTAGATTTTTTGATCTGAATTTGAGAACTTCAATATCTGTGAGTACTTGAATCAGAAATAGTCGAAGGGTATGTGATACAGATAATAATTACTTTCAGATTCTCAGATCATCATATTCCTATTTTGCGGTTCTTCGCCAAGTTTATAGCAGTGACAAAATGCACTGAGTTCATCTCTGGTTGATCTGATCACCTCTTGCTATATATTATGAAAATTGCTTAGAGTTACCTGTTTTCAGCACGCTTTTTGGAGGAATTTGCCTACCTTTGTTTTCAAGGATTATCATGCCTGCATTAAAGTTTCTGATGATGCAATGAATTACTGTGTCACTGTTTTATTGAACTCTGCTCAGAGATATATTTACGCCACTAGTTAGGAAACGCTTCATTTTGTGTAATGACAAGCGAAGCGAGATTCCGCAAAACACAGTGTTATACAAAATGCGTTTCCTAACGTGTAACATACAATATTTCTTTTCATTTCGACGAGAAACTTCGCTCTTACAGAATATATTTAAAATGACCAGTTCTACATGAGTTTTTCACCGATTATGTACACAATTCAGCAACGAGATTCACGGATTAATGAGGTATGTTCAAATGTTCATGCTTTTACGAATTTCGAAAAATTCATGCGAATGAAATGGCGGTTGAAAATATCGCAATGAAGTTGATATATCTGAACTTTTTCACGACTTCGGATGGAATCATAACCAAATAGAGTATGCATAAAATGTGTTGAAATTTTGATAACCTATAGAGGCCGAAAAAATCTAGTCACTACAGGTACAAAATTCGAAATATAAAAATCATAATCTTCCTTCATTTGATCAATAATTTTTTTTTCGCCGGATGGATTCTCTGGATCGTTGGTATCGTCTCTATGAAGCTGATGATCTGTCCAGACGCAAAAAAGAAGTTGTAGTGTTCGAAGCATTTTCAAATACGCAAAATTTATGGAGATTATTAAATCCCTGTTCGAGAAAAGCGACTGAATAATATTTCAATTACTTTCGTGTAACGTGCCTCATATTGAATAAAGAAATTATATATTACTCGGACCGCTAACCTCGTGTAAAATTTGTCGCATGACTATAAACGTCAAATTCTGTTGAAAATTTCACACCAAACATTTTCGATCAATTTGAAGCCTGTATTTCGTATTGTTACCATAGCAACTAAACACATTTTTTGGAAATTTTTTCCTCCTCCTTGGTGGACGGAGCATGAAATTACACTGGCAATTTTTTGATGTTTATAGGTCATGCAAATGACATTTATATTCAACTTCAGATTATTTCGAGTTCATTCTATAAGTCGATAAATAGAAATCATTTATCTACAGTTCACCATATAATATTATGTAGGTAGGTATACTTGCAAATTCGAAATTTACAAAAACACATGTTGGTACTATACCTACATTAGTTCTTATATTTCATCACAAACAACCATCAACATGTAAATTTTCTTACCGAATACCACTTTAGCTTCAATTAATAACCGGTAATTTTTTCTCGAACACGAATATTCAGAATATTCGTGTTCTCGAAAAAATTTCCGGTAATAATTGATGCTCTAGTGATATTATAAGTGAACATTTAACACCAAACATTCACTATCAATTTAAAGCCTGTATTTCGTATCGTTGCCATAGCAACTAAACAAATTTTTGGAATTTTTTTCCTTCCTGGGGGACGGAGCATGAAATAACACTGGAAATTTTTTGACGTTTATAGGTTGAATGACATTTACATTTACCTTCAGATTATTTTGAGTTCATTCTATAAGTCGGTGAATAAAAATCATTTATCAACAGTTTACCATATGTATGTGTATACTTGCAAAATCGAAATTTACAAAAACACATGTTGTTACTATACGTTAGTTCTGAAATTCAATCACGAACAACCATCAACATGTGAATTTTTCTACCGAATACCACACTTCAGCTTCAATTATTTCCGGAAATTTTTTGAGTCGAAGACGATAAGTGAAAATTTCATATTTTCATAACGGAACACATATGAGCTGAAGGATATTTTTTGGAGTCGATAGTCAGTTGGTGTTTACACACGCACTTACAAAACGCATGTTCTACTGATTTCAATAAATATATATTTGTATTTTATCAAGAATTTTGGATCTGAATATCTTGAAAAATAATAATTCTTCGAATCATTGGAAAAATATCATTAGAGACCAATAGAAAACATGTACTTTGTATCGTTATAATCATAGCAACTGAACAAATTTCTGGGAACTTTTTGCTCCCCTTTGGTTCAAGAAGAATAAAATTACACTGGAAATTTTCTGACGTTTGAAGGTAAACTGACATTCCCATTCAACTCCAGATTATGTCGAGTCCATTTTGTATTGGAGTATAGTGACTTTTTCGTAAGAAAATATTGTTCTACCATCTTTAGCACTTTACCTCAATGAATTTTTAGAAAACTTAATATAATTATATTTTTCTACAAACCTCAAAACACTACAAAATTTGCTCATTGATAACAAATTGCGAAGTGACACTTTTTTCAGTTTCCTACGTTACCATGCACAAAACAATGCGCGAAGTGAAACAGTGCGCGAAGTACCTACCTACTTCGCGCATTGTTATGTGAACTATATGTGATATTTATACTCGAATTAAGTGGTCCTCAATCGAACAAACATCCACAGAATCATTCATTTCTGAATGTTCGACATCAACTTCGTTTCATCTCTTCAAGCGCACGAAAGGAAATTCCTATTATGTTCGTGGAACATCGTGCGTACCTAGGGAGGATAGGGGGAGGCCTTTTAAGCCAGTTCAACATTAATTTTCATATCAAGCTAAGCATATTTCCACTTTAAAACTATATTTTCTGAATTTTGTAGTAAAAATGTTGTTTGCAGCTCGAGCGCGAAATACTTTGGTCATCTCGGCTATTTTTTTACCGGGGCGTAGCCGAGTAGAAGAAATCAGATCTCGATCACCAAAGTAGCATTTCGCGCTCTAGATACAAGAATAAATATTCTCTACAAACGTCGAAAAAAGACAAGGTTCGCGCATGGATAACAAATTGCGAAGTTACACTTCTTTTCAGTTTCCTACGATACCATGATACCTTGCACAAAACAATGCGCGAGGTGAAACAGTGCGCGAAGTACCTACTTCGCGCATTGTTATGTAAAATATATGAGATATTTATATTTCAAATATATGGTCCTCAATCGAGCAAACATCTACGAAATCATTTTTTTCTGAATGTTCAACAATAACTTTGGAGCGCACGAAAGGAAATTCCTATTATGTTCGTGGAATATCGTGCGTACCTGGGAAGAATAGGGGGAGGCCTTTCAAGCCCGCTCAACACTATTTTTACACCAAGCTGAGCATATTTTCACTTTAGAACTATGTTTTTGGAAGTTTGTAGAAAAAATTTTGTTTGCAACTCGAGGGCGAAATACTTTGGTCATCTCGACTAAATCAGATCTCGATCATCAAAGTAGCATTTCGCGCTCTAGATACAGATATTACTTTCCATTCAACCTAATGATAGAATCACCCGAGCTTTGATTATCACTAGATTGTACTTTGGGTTCCTAGTAGGAACAAATATTTTTCTAATTTTGACATATAATTTGATGACGGAAAATTCGAAACGTCTTATTCAACGTTACCAGTTGCTTGAAGTGAAATGTTACATAGTTGGTGATGAAATGTTCACTTCTAAACCAGCGTGACGAAATAAAAATATGGATGGACGAGAGAATACCTATAGTGCATGTTGTGCTACTTCCTCAATATCACTTGAGAAATCTTCATCACTACTGAAAATTTCGAACGAGTCTATTTCGTGAATTTCGTTGAACATTTATGACCATGGCTACATTCCGAATTCAACTCACAGTACTGAATCTGCTGATTTTTCATTCCGAAATCAAAAAAAAAATTGAACAGGCATACTATTCCAAATATTTTGACTCAACCTTCTGCTGGAATTGCTGACTATCAGAAGGTGGTGTGGCTTCGGAAAACTGCCTTTATTTCAGAGGAGAAGGATATGTCACATTTATTCCAGTTGTTTTCCAAATATTGAATATTGTCTTATCAATAATACATTGATAATATTATTTTTGATACCAGGTGACCAGTTATATTCTGACCCATTTCGAATGCTTATATCTCTGAAACCATTCAAGTTATCGTTGTGCAGTTTGGACTAGTCTATTTTGATATTTTTCAAGTTTTTTTTGACAGGTTCACCTTCTCTCTTGAACATCCGGTTCTACCGGAAACAAACTAGCCATTATTCAGGTATTGGGCAACTTTTTTATTTCATTGGATCACCCTGTATATTTTTGCACATTCAGAAAGACTGGTCTTTTCTCTTTCTAACAATGTATAACAAGTAATGTTGTCTAAGAAAACTATCAGGGTTATATCTGTTTGAAACAACTACTGCATGTGGAATGGTTTAATGAGATTTTGCAATGTAACCAAAGTCGTCTCTGGAAATCCTGATCACAACACATGAAATGCCAGATTAGATGTGTCAAATAAAGATTGTCGAGCATTTGTACTTTCTACGAGTTGAAAAAATTTTTACTTTGACTGAAAAAGCAAATGAACTCATCATAAATCTGCATCAGATTTATACTCAATATACGGTAATTCAGCATTCCAGGATAACATCCTGATATGCAGTAGATGCTTCGAAGAGTTATAACTCTGATAGTTTTCTAAGAAAACATAACTTGTTATACATTGTTAGGAAGAGAAAAGACCAGTCTTTATGAATGTGCAAAAATATATAGGGTGCTTCGATGAAATAAAAAAGTTGCCCTATACCTGAATAATGGCTAGTTTGTTTCCGGTAGAACCGGAAGTTCAAGAGAGAAGGTGAACCTATCAAAAATAAATTGAAAAATATCAAAATAAACTAGTCCGAACTGCACAACGATAACTTGAATGGTTTCAGAGATATAAGCATTTGAAATGGGTCAGAATATAACTGGTCACCCGGTATCAAAATATACCTGTTATTCCTATAATTAGTCAAGTTGGCGAAAAACTACGAAGTGGCAACCTGACAACTGACAAATTCCACTAGCTGATCAAATGCTGCAGATTTCTGATGAAAACATGTTTCGAATTTCAGTACTATATTTTTGATTCTATATTTTGGAACAGAGATTTCCAGCAGTCAGAGGCTCTACTGAGATTACTGACCACTTGAATTCTGAATAAGGCCCATATCTAACTATGGTATATCGTGTCACAAGGGCAGAAAATGAACTTTAGCTGCCCGCAGCTATTGCGAGGTTCAGCTGATAGCTGAGGGCTGCTGAAGCGTTTTCTGCATAACATGATTGTTCTCTTGATTCCGAACACCCATTCACACTGACGTTTGATGGAAATGTATGTGAATCGTCAAAATTGGCATCACGCAAGTGACAGTCAAAGGTGTCAAGATAGTGAAAAACTACAGAATCGTGTTATAATGAGTTTTTCCTTCGAGCGTGCGCAAAGTGGTACTTTTCCGCACTCATTTGCGTGCGCAAAGTGATACTTTTCCGCACTCAGTGCGGATATGGGTGCAATCCACACGGCGTGTGGATAAGTAGAACTACCCAAAAATCTCACTGGTATGGAACATTCATATTCATTTTAGTTGCTGTAGACTATTGTATGCACTATACCGGGTGTCCCATTAAGCCTATCGACCGGCTTCATCCCAGAAACTATTGGTCCCACAGTTTTAGGAAAAAAACTATCTTATGTAAAGCAGTCAAGAAAAATTCAACTAAAATAGTTTTAAGTTCCTAAAATGACCGCTAGGTGGCGTAATACAGATTGAAAATTTAAAAACTCCTTTTTCTTGAAGAAGTCAAATACAAACGTAGGTATTTTTTAAAGTATTCTGCATATCCTAGTCAATACCTAAAACTTTTGTATAACACTTTTTGTTCTAACTCTTCAAACAACGACAACAAAAACAAAAGAAAAACGGTATACAAAAATCACCATAACTTCGGTTTGTCTTATCCCATTCGAATAAACTTTTGATCGTTTGATAGGTAATTTAAGGTAGAATAAGAATACAATTTTAAATATTCTGGCAAATTCCTCAACAAACCACCAGATGTCGCTTTTTGTAATTGTCACCAATTATTGATGATTTCTTAAAAATTTCAAATGTAATGACATATTTTTTAATAAAGTGTCATATTCTGCAATAGATTTAGAAAAGAATGCCGCAAACCGGAAGTCTCTAGTGTATTTTAAACAAAAGTTATGAATAAAAATGTGTTTATAAGATTACGAGCGTAATAAATGCATATTTTTTCAATATCAAGAAGGCTATAAATACAAAATAATTGTCCATTTCAAGAATGTCAGAATAATACTTTTTTTGTGTCAAACTCGTCATACACAGAATCGTCCGGTGAAATCCTAATGTACTTGTAACTTGAATTGTAAATAACAATTATAACATGGCGAGCATGCTGAAACCAAATATTCCAATGCTGAGCCTAACAAAACACGGGTGCAAACCGGTAGTCAGATATTTTTAAAATAATTTCAAAATTAAAATGTGACAATAAGTTCACTGTCAGGAGGAAATTTGAATCTGATTATGAAATTTCACTCATAAAGTTCTAAAATGCTGTTTTTTTATTACAATCTTATAAATGAAAAGGACAAACAAATTAAAGGCTAGATACAAAACAAATAACTTGGGTACCTACCTACTGCTTAAGGCTATAAGTTTTCATTTGAGATGTTCAAAATGGCCGCCATTATTTTCAATACACATATCAAATCTTCGTCGGGTCGATGATACAGCAGTTTCTATCTCTGCTACAGAAATTGACTGTATTGCATTTTGTATGCGCAAAATCATGTCTTCTCGCGTTGTTGGTCTAGTCGTATAAACTGCATCTTTTACTCTTCCCCATAAGTAAAAGTCTAAGACAGTTAAATCGGGAGACCTAGGTGGCCAAGCAAATGGACCACCCCTTCCAATCCATCTAGCAGGACACTGGTTATCCAAATACTCCCTTACATTGCGAGCATAATGCGCCGGACAACCGTCATGTTGAAACCACATGTTCCTGAGGGTTTCCAAAGAAACATCTTCTAATAAAGCTGGTAAGTGGTTGACTAAAAAGTCCAAATATCTTGCCCCATTTAAATTTTCTTCGAAAATGTACGTAATAATTTTGCCCTCGATAATACCGCACCAAACATTAACAGAGAATTTATGTTGTTGATCAATTTCAATCATCCAGTGTGGGTTATTTTCCGCCCAGTAATGGCTGTTATGCAAATTTACCTTACCGGTACTGGTGAACGTTGCCTCATCGGTCCATAAAATACTGGACAAAAAATTTGGATTTTCTGTTAACATATTACGCATCCATTCGCAGAATTCCAGCCTTCTGTCAAAATCTGAAGTTGTCAGTGCTTGATGCAGTTGAACATGATACGGATGCATTTTGTGATCTTTTAAAATACGTTGGATTGTTGATCTTGATACACCCAAATCTCTTGACATGTCTCTGATACTGGAGTGAGGATGTGCTTCAACGTAAGCAAGAACATTAATTATGTTATCTTCGTTTCTTGCTTTTCGACGTCTATTGGTCGGTGGTATTGGCAAAACACTTCCGGTTTCCCTTAAGCGTCGAGACAGGCGAAGAAATACCATTCGGGAATGTGGCCTTCGTTCTGGATATACCAAACTGTATTCTCGCGAGGCAATCACTGGATTTTCAAAACTTCGAAAAAATATTGCAAGCATATCATATGCTTCTGCAACAGTGTAAGACATTATTTAACAAAAAAAGGTTTTTTGATAATTAAACACTAAAATCTTAGCATAAGATTGTTCAACGGCAAAATGTTGACAGATTTCATCATCTCCTTGACAGATTTGCCATTTATTTTGTATTTATAGCCTTCTTGATATTGAAAAAATATGCATTTATTACGCTCGTAATCTTATAAACACATTTTTATTCATAACTTTTGTTTAAAATACACTAGAGACTTCCGGTTTGCGGCATTCTTTTCTAAATCTATTGCAGAATAAGACACTTTATTAATAAATATGTCATTACATTTAAAATTTTCAAGAAATCATCAATAATTGGTGACAATTACAAAAAGCGACATCTGGTGGTTTGTTGAGGAATTTGCCAGAATATTTAAAATCGTATTCTTATTCTACCTTGAATTACCTATCAAACGATCAAAAGTTTATTTGAATCGGATAAGACAAACCGAAGTTATGGTGATTTTTGTATACCGTTTTTCTTTTGTTTTTGTTGTCGTTGTTTGAAGAGTTAGAACAAAAAGTGTTATACAAAAGTTTTAGGTATTGACTAGGATATGCAGAATACTTTAAAAAATACCTACGTTTGTATTTGACTTCTTCAAGAAAAATGAGTTTTTAAATTTTCAATCTGTTTAACGCCACCTAGCGGTCATTTTAGGAACTTGAAACTATTTTAGTTGAATTTTTCTTGACTGCTTTACACAAGATAGTTTTTTTCCTAAAACTGTGGGACCAATAGTTTCTGAGATAAAGCCGGTCGATAGGCTTAATGGGACACCCGGTATAAGAAGCCGTTTTCCATTTTAATTCTCAATCGTTCTTCTGGATATTTGTATTTCACCTCAATATAAATATTAGGAACAAATGATTCGCTTTTCTATCACTACATTATGTTATTGATTATGTAATTTTTTGTTGTTTAGCTATTTCTATCAAGTTTAACTAAAAATTATTCGATAAATTGTAATTTAAGTTGAAATTCTTTTATTTTCGTTGTTATCTGATATGAAGCTCGTAGGGAAATGTGATTTTCAATTATTTTATTTCATTGTTACATGTGATTCTTGTATAGTTACATTGTTCAATAAGTTATAATTTTTTTTGTTTTCCTTTTTATCTGATATGAAGCTCGCAGGAAAAACGTTGTTCCTAACACGTGCGACAAGTGTCTTTTCCGCACGCAAAAACTTATTCGAACTCCGCTCCGCTCCGTCGTTCGCCTAACTGTATTTGCGTGCGGAAAAGTAACACTTTGCGCACTTGTTAGGAAAATACCTATTTCCTACGAGCGTTCGGAAAAGTGACTTTCTCGCATGATGTTTCGTTTTGCAAGTTGTACCTACTTTTTCGTACAATTTAACTTTTCCGCATTTTTTTTACTTTTTCGCACGATTTCGAAGTGAATACCAGGATAACTGTTGGCACTAGAACGTAGCCATAACAACAGTCGCTATTAACTGTAGGTAACCACTAGAAGCACTCACAATATACAGGGTGTTTCATAGGTAAAGGGAAATATTTCAATGGTAGATTGGGGTCACCAAGGTGGTTCTGAAAATACCATATTAGATAGGTCTTAGAGTTTTCATAACGGAGATACAGGGCGATTTATCGATTTCGAATAATTATTCATTCGTCTATAAGTATTGAACTACCCAATATATTTTTCAAAATTTGGTATGGAGCTTGAACTTGGGACGTTGAATTCATTCACCTATTGGGCGAAGTGAAAATCCAGGTTCGGCTCCAGGAAAAATTTACATTTATTCGAAATATTAAAATAACACACTGTATGTAATAATTGACAAAGTTAATCAAAGGAATCGTGGAGAGGAGGGAAAACTGAACTGGATTTGATGCTTCTTGTTTTCCCGCCACCAATTCTCATCGTAACAATCATAAACAGGAGGCTAAAAGTATGTCAATTTCAAGAGTATTAAAATTATGAAACAACTTTCAATTATGATTATTTGATATATTCTTGTCAAATGATCGTTCAAAAAAACTAACTTAGTCTCACAGTCTTTATAACAGAGATACAGAGGGTGAATTATCACTCATCCATAAGTATTTAACTACCCATCGCAGTAATATTTTCTCAAATTTGGTATTGAGCTTACTTGGGACGATGGTTTCATTGACCTATCAGGCAGAATGGAAATAAAGGTTCAGCTTAAGGAGAAGTCTCATAGTCTTTATAACAGAGATACAGGGTGAATTATCGTATCATAATTCCGCCTGATAGGTTAATGAATCCATCGTCCCAAGTAAGCTACATATCATATTTGAGAAAATGTTACTGGGTAGTTTTATACTTATGGACGAGTGAATAATTATTCAAAACCGATATAATTCACCCTGTATCTCCGTTATGGAAACTGTGAGACTTAGTAAGTTCTTTCGAGCAATTTTTTGACTAAAATAT
This sequence comes from Phaedon cochleariae, assembly GCA_918026855.4. Lineage (NCBI taxonomy): Eukaryota > Metazoa > Arthropoda > Insecta > Coleoptera > Chrysomelidae > Phaedon > Phaedon cochleariae. The sequence goes on along the minus strand of OU896714.1, from coordinate 33,089,903 downwards.
ATCGAATAATTATAATTGTTACTGGTTTCATAATTTCAATACTCTTCAAATTGACATACTTTCAGCTTTCTGTTTATGATTGTTACGATGAGAATTGGTGGCGGGAAAACAAAAAGCATCAAATCCAGTTCAGTTTTTCCTCCTCTTCACGATTCCTTTGATGAACTTTGTTAATTATTACATACAGTGTGTTATTTTAATATGTCGAATAAATGTAAATTTTTCCTGAAGCCGAAACTGGATTTTCACTTCGACCGATAGCTGAATGGATTCCACGTTCCAAAAAATATACTGGGTAGTTCAATACTTATAGACGAATGAATAATTATTCGAAATCGATAAATCGCCCTGTATCTCCGTTATGAAAACTCTAAGACCTATCAAATATGGTATTTTCAGAACCACTTTGGTGACCCCAATCTACCATTGAAATATTTCCCTTTACCTGTGAAACACCCTGTATATGGCATGCCATTTGAAAAAATAAATGATTATGACGTCACACTTTTTTGGGACATCCTGTATGATCGAAATTATTTTCCTGGTATGCGGCTATGCGACTCATCTGATAACAGAGCTATAGATGACGGAAGGTGAAATGCAGGACCCTGTATTACAATCTTCTATGAAATGTGGAATGGCTGTCTATCTTATTCTATCTACTCCTAGGGATTCATTTCGATATAATGAGTTGTTCAAACTGCTTAGTTTTATTCCATTCCTGACAACTACACTCAGTTCCAAAAAAAGTGACGCACTTGATCAATCTTCTTAAAAAAAAATAGTAGGCCGTTTTTAATTTTCTCTTCATTGTTGGTAGGTAATGCATTTGTCTTTGCAAAAAAAAAGGGTGAACATTTTCTCCAAACCTCCTTGATGGTGGTGGAATAACTCGAACCATGATTTATTCTTAATTTTTGACTCGCCCTGTGTGTTAATTGAGTGATGATATACAAAGCGCTTGCACCCTATACGAAAGAGGCTTCTTTTGCGAGCATTCTATTTTTTATTCATTGATTTATTTCTGAAATTTTTCAAATTACAGCTTTTTTGCTGATACCTTACGCTTATCCCACAAATTAAATTTATTGAAGGATCAGAGTACTCAAAATTGATTGGGTTGCACTCTGGTAGGATCACATTGTCTTTGAAAAAACAAATGCCGTTGCCATAGCAACAAATTTGTTGTATGCCTCCATATTCGATCATTTGTCGTTGTGTCATTGATTAAGTGTCTCATTTTATTGACTAAAATTACATTAAATGCCTCAAATGAATCCTGAACAAGTAGCAAGATTAGTTGGGTTAGTAAACGATGGGCGTAGTAAACGTTACGCCGCTCGTGCAGTGGGAGTTCATGAAGCAACTGCTCGTAGAGCAATCCGCAAGTACGAACAAACAGGAAGCACCGCTCGGAGGGTCGGTTCTGGTCGCCCCCGAAAAACTTCTCCAAGAGATGATCGCTTCTTGAGATTGCGGATTTTACGGAATCGATCAAATACTGCGGTAAATGTTCAGCAAGATCTTCGCCAAATTCGTGATGTTGCAGTAAGTGAGCAGACGGTATGTAGACATCTAAAAAAAGTTAATTGAAAGCTAGGAGACCTGCAAAAGGTTTCAAATTATTGCCCGAATATCGTGCTGCTAGAAGAAATTTTGTTGAAAATTATGGACAGTGGAATATTCCTGAATGGTCGAATGTCTTGTTTATGGATGAGTCAAGGTTTTGCCTTAACATAGTGGATGGTAGAAAAAGAGTGTGGAGAAGAACTGGTGAACGGTTTAATAAAAATTTAATAACAGAACGCGAAAGTTTTAATGGTGGGTCCGTTATGGTGTGGGAAAAGATTTCAATGAATGAAAAGACACCCCTTCATGTTTTTCCGGTGAGGGAGTCGATGAATGCCCAGATTTACATTGAAAATTTAGAGCAGTATGTCTTACCTCATGCAGAGTTAGTGGGCAATAATTTTATATTAATGCAGGATAATGCCCGAACACACACCGCAGCAATAGTGCGAAACTTCTTAGAAGCTACTGGTATTACCACATTACAATGGCCTGCGAGAACCCCCGATATGAATTCTATACAACATTTGTGAGATGAATTAGGGAAATACCAATGGAAACGATAAGCAACTCAATTTCCAGTATGCCTCGTAGATTAGGAGTTCACAGAGTTGCTAGAGGAGGCAATACACGGTATTGAGCAGTTGTCCCAATTCATATTTTTGTGTTCAATAAGAATGTTTTTTAAAATTATTGGTATCAGTTCATTTCATTAGAAAATTGTTTCTCGATAAATTCAGAAAGTTGGTAATCTGCAAGCATTCAGCAAAAAAAGCTGAAATTCGTAAAATTCTAGAGATAAATCAATGAATGAAAGAACAAAATGCTCGCAGAAGAAGCCTCTTTCGTATAGGGTGCGAGCACTCTCTATGCCATTACTCAATTAACACACAGAGTGAGTCAAAAATTAGGAATAAATCATGGTTCGAGTTATTCCACAACCTTCAAGGAGACTTTGAAAAAATGTTCACCTCTTTATTTTTCTAATACAGATGTATTACCAACCAACGAATGAAAAAAATTTGAATCGGCCTACAATTTTTAGTTTTATTTTTTAAGAAGATAGGTCAAATATCAAGTGCGTCACTTTTTTTGGAACTGAGTGTATATAGATACTTTTTCATTGGTATACTTCAGTTGTAGAGTTGGGTACATCTAAAATGAACTTCCCCAAAAAATTAACGCATCACTAAAGAATAACCAAAAGTTTGAGATACATTTTGGTCATAATTACTCTTCAGATTTGGACGTTTTGTTAATAATAATGATAATAATATTATTCAAATATAATATTATCTATCACCATATTCCTGTTACAAGTTTGGACTATTGTGAGACGTTATACACCTTGGCTGATGATGGGCTTATTATGAGCCCGAAACATGTCCCCATTTGCAAAATAACTTTGTTCACCTATTGAATGTCGTAAAGATGATTTTGAGATTCATTTTTCCTTCACTAATAATAATATTGGATTTTATTGACAGGTATCAGTGAGTACAAATGTATACAGAGAAACTATAATATACTACGAACCTATCAAAAGGCAGAATTCAAGTTCAAATCACATCATGTGTGAGATGACGTAATCAGAACTTGCTCTTCCATTCAACCCGGAAATGATAATCAATTTCAATTAATTTCTGTTCAGCCAGTCACTATACATGTCGCACTTTAATTCGATTCACGATGGAAAAAAAATATGAATAAGAAACATACCCAATGAAAATGAATCGAAAAACAGAATCAGAAAATAAATTCTCATCAGCTATCAAAAATCAAAAAATGATGTACATACTATAATAATGCGAACAGTTATAGAAACAGATTCAGGTTATTTTGTGGTAACTCGGCTTTCAATTTATTTGTGAAATTTGAGATCGATAGCATGTTCATAGAGGTCGGGAGTCAATTGTGAAGCCAAGCAATATGTTATATGAGGAGCCACGATATAGTGTAGTTTTATTGGGAGGTATCAGGAGTTGATTTTCAAATTTGAGATTCAGATCATGAATGCCAGTTCTATAACAAATTTCATCGTGGTGATAGGATGAAATTTTTTAGTGATGATTATGTGGAAAATGATTTATGCATGTAATACACGTTGCGCCTCTGCAATAACCTTTATTTCTGAGGCCCTCACTTTGGCGCTTTTTCGGACAGAGAGTACTCTAGTATTAGACGGGGGAGAGGTCTCGGGCGCCAGATTGTTCATGAGGGGGTATACTCCACTTGCTCTGCATAAAGCTATTCTTGGTACAGAGACCGAGAGTAGCAACAGTGGAGACAGGTACAGGAGGTATACCTACCAGGGTTCAATGATATTGAATCGAACTGAAATCAATAAGGAGCCAAGGGAATGTAGGTTTCAATCACAAACCCTAGGTTCAGCCTAGAATAACCGAAATATTCCGAGAACATATTGCACATCGATTTCGTTCCTTTATGTTCGTTTCTATTGGAGAGGGATAGATTCAATGTTTTCTTATTACACATATATAGGAAGGCCCCCGTCATTCCTTGCTCGCACAAGACTTTCGAAGACTTCTGAGGGTTGCTCGTAAGGGGGCAACCGAATGACGGATAAAACAATTTTAGAACAACAATATATGACTAGAAACTCTTTGAATCAGTTTATTGAAATGCTATCTTCTGTTTTTTTATGTAGTTTTTGTGATATTTGTTTATAGTCTGTTGCACTCCTTTCCGTGAATTTGAAAATAAAAAATAATTATCTGCCTGATTTTTTAAATGTTCCATTTTCGCTGGTATTCCTTTATTTCATTCAATATTCCGATTATTTCTTTCGATTTTTTGAATTGACTCGGCCGTTACTTGATGGAAATCCATGACAAATGTAATGATGATAATTTCGAAATTCTGCACGTAGAAAATGAAGGACTGAAACTCAATCAATTTGAATCATTAAAAATCAACAAACTAAAAAATTTTGACATTTTACTTAATGAGCAATTAGACCTCAATAGTTCACCACTGTTGAATTTGTTTTCTTATAGTAAGTAATAATATGTATTTTCTATCAACTCTTTCAAGTTAATCCGGTATACCGTAATTTAATGTAGATATTGTGCCTAATTTCCGAAAATGGAGGTTTATCGTACCTGTACACAGGTAACTAATCCTTCAGGTTGAGCTGAGAAAGTAAGATATATAAAAGTTAAGCAAGCCAACGTTAGTTTAGTTCATTGTACCAGTATATCACCTGACGAAGCTACTGTGTTAGTGAAACATGTCGTGTGTTTGAGAATTTTGTGGAAATCTTATCGTTTGTGAAGTTTTTATATTTCTTTTGAGAACCAGTGTGTGATATTTGTGGTTGATGAGTTTTTTGGGATGAAATTGTTTACTGCACAATACTAGATCTGAAAATGTTGTTATTTTCATTATGAAATTATTATAGTTAATGAAATATTCGCTCTTATGGAAAATGAAGAAGATGAATATAAAGGATGCGATATTTTTTGAGTAGCGCTTCGTCTTTTCAATGGTGAGGAAATGAATGAAGTGTTCTCATCAAATTCCACAATTTTTTTGCTGCTCTCTGTATATTTTTTCAGACAGTGAAAATGTTTCTGTGGATTCGTGAAGGAGAAAAATTATCCTGTATACAATTAGATAATATGGAAGATAAGAAAAAACAATAAAAGTCTCAGTGTCTGTTGACCAAGAAAAAATATTTAATAATAGTAGTGTAACTAGTTTCGGCCACGGGTCATTATCAGACACAAAATTGATGTATTGAAGTACCTAAAAGATATAAAGAAACATGATTAAGGAGTCAGAAAGAGAGTCAAGAAATCTGGTATACCAACCTCAGTGATACATATCAGGAGCAAAAATTTTTTTTTTAGTTATCAAAAGCCAAGGTCGAAAACACAAATTATCAATCCTGAATGTGAAAAGATTTGGTTTTGAATCTGGAAAAAGTCCAGTAGAACCAGATCAACATAATATTAATGAAGAGGTACATCGGGAATCAAAAAGTTTCAAAAAATTCTCTCACGTGAGATTCATCAGATTATGCAAAATGCAAATGGAAGCTAAGACAGAATTCTAAGAATCAGAAACATCAAAATCACATGAAACGTGAAACATGACAAAGAACAAGTGACACAAGTCAATGTCAATAACACGTGACATACAAATAAAATTCATATAAATGATGACCAGAATCATGACAATGACAAGTGACACCATGGGAGGAGAACAACAATAGACCAATATGGGTTATAATATGTTTTGATGATAATCATTGGAATTTTAGAGTACGAAAAATCAAGCTACGTTCAAAATTGGTTTGATCATTAAGACAAGTGGAAAAAAGGTCATTCAAACATTTTTGAATTTCTAGAATTTCCAATAGTTTCAACCTAGAGCCTTTGTTACAAATGTGGAGAAAATCCATATTTTCAGATATATTGAAATTATGATTGGATTCAATTATATGGTTTGAGAAAGAGGAACTAGTGTTAAAATTATTGATGCTCCTATTCCTAGTTATCAATCTATTATGTTCAGAGGCTCTAATTTCGAAACTGCGCCCAGTTTGACCAACATAGGAAGAGTTGCAATCGTTACAATTAAGTTTGTAAACTCCGGATTCTTTAGAAGTAGGGATTTTGTCTTTAGTGTTCACTAATAAGGTTTTAAGGTTGGAGTTAGTTTTGAATGAAATATTGAAATTGAAACTCGAAAACAGTTTTCTGAGTTGTACAGAGTAACTGCCAAAATAGTGTAAAGATTTAAACAATGGAAGTTCCTTATCCTGTGCTGTTATAACATTGAACGATAATCTAAATTTTGTGTAAAATTTAAAATAAATTTTCATTATTTGATCTAGAGGAAATTGATTATTGATTAGCAATTTGTTTTATAATATTAATTTCACTATTGGAAGCCGAATCAGAAAGTGGCAAAGCAAAAGCTCTATGAAAGAAACAGTTGAAAGATGCAAATTTATGGGAATAAGGATGGTTAGAATAATAGGGAATGACAGTATGTGTGGCAGTAGGTTTTCTGTAAACTTGAGAATCTAATCTGGAGGTATCAATGTTTTTTGTAATCAGTAGATCAAGAAAAGGTAGTTTGAGGTCATATTCTGTTTCAACAGTGAATTTAATGTTAGGATGTAATGTATTGATATAAACTAAGAAATTTGACACGTCTGAGGGAAAGCCATCAAAGAGTAGAAGGCAATCATCCACATATCTGTAATAAAACACTAATATAGAATTAAAAAGAGGATTATTCAAAAATTGTTTTTCCAAATTATCCATGAAAATTTCCGCTAACAAAGGGGATAGATTACTACCCATTGCTGAACCTGTTGTTTGTTGTTAAGGTTTATAGTTGAATTGAAAAAAAATTTGATCAAGAACAAGATCTAGTAATTCACAAATATTAAGAACATGATGTGTATCAATATTATTTTGAAAAAGAAGATTTCTCACTAAAGCAATACAATCTTCCGATGGAATACTAGGAAAAAGGTTGGTAACATCAAAAGAAACTAAAACTGAGTTAACTGGAATAGGAATATTTTTAATTTTATGTGCTAAGTCTACAAATTTTTTGACAGAATAGGCATTGTCAAAGGCAGTAAGATCTCTGAGCAAATAATTGAGAAAAGAGGCTAGTTTAGAACAGGGTGAATTGATGAATGAAACCACAGGACGAATCGGGATATTCGGTTTATGGATCTAAAAATTGTTCTAAAATTGTTCTATCCGTCATTCGGTTGCCCCCTTACGAGCAACCCCCAGAAGTCTTCGAGAGTCTGGTGCGAGCAAGGAATGACGGAGGTCTTACCTTTTAACGTGTGATCCCAAATACTTTCTTGGGCCATCAGAAAAATTTCTGCAGTCGACGGGACTCGAACCCACGACCGGCAAGCGAATGCGGATTAGAATATGGACACTCTGTCCGCACGGCTACCTGGCCCCCTATCTAATCTAATTGGATATAATTGAAAAATCGATTTGTTGAAAAACTTTAGTATGTCTGATTTATTATTGAGTTGTTTTTTCAATTTCAAGAAATAGTTTTTGGTTGGATCTATACTTATCAAATTGAAAGAGTCAGAATCAAGAAATTCCCCTACCTTTGAGTTGTAATCTGTTCTGTCAAGTACTACTATGCAATTCCCCTTATCAACCTTTGTCAAAACAAGGTCATTGTTTCTAAGTTTATTTTTTATTGCCCTTATGGTATTATGATTTGGATTAGTGTGGAAAGAAAAATTGAAATCAGTCATAATAGTGTTGAACGTTGTACAATCATGCTTGTGCTCTAAGTAAAGGTTTGTTCTCTATGCTGGTCAGCTGGTGGAAGTAATAATTTGTTCTACATCCACTGCTAAAGTCTCTAGGTTCCTTTTATGGAAGATGTAGGATAAGTGGCATTCTCCCATAATTTGAGAAATGATTTCCTGAGATCAGTCTATTTTCAAGCAAAAAAGCTCTCATTTCTCTAGATATCAAAGAGAGTACTTACTTCATGAAATGTATATCAATAAAAACTTCCCAGTTAAAATTTCCACATCTACCCTAAGAAAATAACTTTCATATCTCATCGCTGGCTTCTTCTCTTCTCCTCAAGTTATCATCTTCCATGAAAATTAATGCAAAAGTTTCCAAACTTTTCTCGCATGAAATTCAAATGATCGTTTAAACGAGTTCTTTCATCAGTGTTACGCCAAAATGAATTCAGTTTTCTCACTTATTTACTGACCGCGATCTGTATCACTGAATCAGACAATCATTTCATATTTCAATCGTAACATCATTTCTGAATAGGAAGATTTTTTCTCAGAAGAACGGTTCATATATCCTGATATCAAATTATTTCGATTTTTACTATGAATTGAAATGAAATGAATGGCTATCTATCCCCTGTGAATTCATCAGTTCCGTAACGAATAATTTCGACGTTCAAAGCAGTTTTCGATTTGTGCATCTACTTATTTTTTCACTGTTCTCCAATCGTACCCAGCGCATTGACAAAATCGAGTCTGATTCAAAGATGCTCTTCCCCTTTATGTCTCAGATTTTTCCTTAATTATGAAACATGCCTGAATTCATTACTACTCAACTTCAGACATCTTTCGAATTTGAGAATAATCAAGAAGTTCTGAATAATTTGAAAATAGATTTGAATGGATTATGCGACTACTCAACCATCCACAATTTACGTCTGAATTCAAAAGAATCTCAGATCATGTTGTTTGGTTCAAGAAAAAAAGGTGGAAGATGTACGCGCAAATATGGAATTTAGTATCCGTAATGATATACTGCCTATATCTAAGGAAATCAAAATTCTAGGATTATTGATTGATACTGAGGTTCACTAAACATGACAGCCATTATTCCCCATCTTCTTCGAAGCACTTGAGCGCCCACATGTTCCGACATTCAGCTGGGTATGGCTCGAAAATAATGTTGCCAAAGACAACCCTCCTCTGATGTGTCAGTGCTGGGCACTCATGCAGTGTGGACATGCGATAACGTTTCGTCATCTTCCAGGCACCTTTGGCGGAGGGGATCATCTTTGATCCCAATAAGCTCTAGGCGCCTATTGAGGTGGTTGTGCCCTGTTAGGAGCTCCACTACCATTTTATGATCTCGCCTGTTGAGGGAAAAAACCTATTTTGTGAGTCTTTTCGAAGGTTCATTTATGTGGAGCTTCGATTGTCTCATTCCTGGTGTGTCCTGCCATATTTTGAGCTATTGCTTTCGCAGCTGTCCCTCTATGGAGGACATCGCCAGACTGTTTGGTATCCTCAAGATTGGTTCCGATCCGACCGGGGTCCGTCCTAAACCGATCTTGGCCAGTCTGCCTGCCTCCTCATATCCGGGTATCCCCAAGTGTTCCGAAACCCACATGATGCTGACTTTTATTGATTTTTCCAGCTTTTCCAAGACGTTTCTGCACTCGGAGACCAAATTGGTTGTGATCCTATTGGATCGCAAAGCCAGTATTGCAGCTTCGCTGTCCGAGCATATAGTGATTGGTCGACCTCTCATAATCAGGTTTTTTGAACACAGGTAAGTATTGCGAGTACTTCAGCCTGAAAAACTGAGGCATATTCGCCCAAAGCAACCGAGATTTCTTTTCTTGTTCCTTCGTTGTATACCCCTACACCTGAACTGCCCCCAAATTCAGAGCCATCCGTGTACCAGATTAACTGATTGGAAGGAGGCACGCCAGGTGTTGTGTTATTTGTTGAAGTTCAGAATCGGCAAGGTACTGTTCCTCCTCATCATGAGGATGGGACAGTTTTCTTCTGCCTTATTCTATGTGAGGGAGTGTCCATGATCTGCTTCTGTCCCGACCCACTGGTTTGCACCATTGAGTCAGTAAGCAGAGTTCTCATGGCTTCTTGTTGTATGAACAGGTGTAAAGGCGGCAGATCTAACAGAGCTTTAAGAGCCCTGGAAGGCGTCGTTCTCAGAGCACCTGATGTTATTCTCAGGCAGGCCAGTCTTTGGACTTCATCCAGTTCTCTTATGGTCTTGCCCTTTCTTGTACTGGTCCACCATACAATGGATCTGGTGCTGGGCGAATTACTGCCGTGTATATCCAGTGGAAGGTCTTAGGTGTTAGACCCCATCTTTCTCCAAAGGCTCGTCTCGGCTCGTCTGCATGCTCAGAAGCAGCATACAGCTTTCTTAGCGCGGTTCGCAATGTGCTCATTCCAAGTGAGCTTGGCGTCTATTGTAACCTCAAGGTACTTGGATGATAGTCATTTTTGTCAAGCGTCCTCCAACATTTTTAGGCAACTCTTTCCAAACAGACATGTGCTTTCTCTTTCTAAGCATTTGAAGCTTTCCTTGTGCAAATCTCTGATAATGTTCAAGCTGTCTTATCGTGATAGCGCTCATGGCCCTGCTCTCCTGGAATCTAATCAGAATCGCCTTCAGAGAATACACAATTCGTGCATTCCATTCTCCTTAGATATTCGCAAATTCGACCACATTAGTGCTGCATTCAATGATTCTGACTGACTGAGGCTGAACGTTCTTCGTATTTTACACCTACTATCGATAACTCACGAAGTTCTAAGAAGGAAAACACCTGAATATCTTTCTCAAAAACTCATTAAATTCTCAAATCGAAAGAATCTCAGAACTCGAAATACACACGTTATTGCTATTCCAACTCACTTCACTGCAATTTTTACAAGATGTTCCTCATATTGAGCTACAAAATTTTACAACCAGCTACCACATGAATTCAGGCTGTACACAATGAGCGATTTCAAGGAAATATTAGAACATCTGTTGAAGAATGGACAGTTCATATTCATAAGTAGACGATTTCCGCTAATCAACCTAGGTTTGTTATGACATACTATCATGAAATGGAATTGAACAATCATGAAAAAAAAAGATTCTTGGTATAACTTCATTCTCAATCTTATAAGATACTCAATTTATAATGATTTTTTTCTCCTATTTAATATTTATTTCCACACTTTTCATTATTCGTTTTTCTTCTTCCCACTGTTCTTCATTTTGTATGCAGCAATCATTATGATGAATAAGCCGCTTTATCATCATCATTACTATCATTATTATTTGTTATTCGATACATTGTATCGAATTATTGATGATACATAATAATGGTGATATGTAGTGTTGGTAAATGTTTAATCTGTTCAACGAACATTTATATACAGAAATATGAGCGATTGAGGTAAAATTAATATCGACATATCAGGGTACTTGAAGAAATGAGGTTGTTAATGGTGATTCTATAGCTTTCGACGAGCAGTTTATATCACTGACGATTACTCCACTTGGAATATTAGGGTGCATTTCAAATATATTCCATCCCAGGTTCAACAAATTCAGGCCCACATGTTGGTTCAATTTAATATTTGAATCATATCAAATTATTTTCGAAAACTAAGCTCTCATAGAGCTGTGATCATATCTGTTCCCTAACAGTTACTCACCCGCACCATGTGCGGTTAAAAATAGTTTCATTCATGTGTTTCAAGTAATCTCTTCCCACCAATAATGATTTTTTTATAAATTTGCTGATGATGAAGGATTGATCCTTCGAAACATGTCCTTATGTCCATGACCGTTGGTCATTATTAAATTCTTTTTCTACTCCCGTATGTGAATTACTAACTTCACACATCGATAAAAATGTGTAAAGCTTCATTTCACGAATCGGTGTGTGAAGTGCCATGCTTTTCTTATGGGATTTATTTCACGCACCGGTGCCATAAGAGTCAATACAAATTCACACACCGGTCGCTGGTCTAGGTAGCGGTGGCGAGAGACATTGACAAATATGACAGTTCCCGCAGAGTGAAGTTCAGAGTTACATCAGTTAATAGACCGTAAATAGTAATTAATTACCCTCTGAATTAATAAATAGTACGACGAAATTTTGATTTAAACCGATTAGCCGTGTATTTCACGCAAATTCCTGATGGACAGCATTGAAGTACTCCCATCAACTCCTCCAAATATAACGTTAGCAGCCAGTGAAGCAAGTTCATCGTTATTGCCACAAAAATCGTTGGGAATTTACGAAAACCCTTTGGAAAAGTGTATGCAATGGCGCAATACAAACAACGTCCAATCATTCTCCGAAAGGGTAATATTAGCCTACCTATCTGAATTATCAACAAAGGTTAAATCTTCTACCTTATGGAGTCACTACTCAATGTTGAAAAGCACCCTTAGTGTTAAGTACAACGTACAAATTGGTGATTATCCGAAAGTTCGCGCTTTCTTGAAACGGAAAAACGAGGGATACATTCCTAAAAAATCACGCGTTTTGGAAAAGGAACACGTATTAAAATTCATCAAAGAGGCACCCGATGAAAAATATTTATTAACCAAAGTAAGTCCATTTGTATAAATATCGATAAATACTAATCTTCAAATTTTTAGCTTATTTTGTTGTTTGGGGTAGCTGGAGCCCTGCGCAGAGATGAGCTCTATAAATTAAAAATGGATGACATCCAAAATTTGGAAACAATTCTTATTGTGTCAGTTAATGATACGAAGACTAAGGTTTCTAGAAAATTCATTGTTACTGAATACTTGGACATATATCACAAATACGTGGCTCTTCGTCCCAAGGATTATGCCGAAAATAAATTCTTTATTAATTATCAACGAGGGAAATGTACTCGGCAAGTGATTGGTATAAATAAGATAGGAAAAGTCCCTTTAGAAGTTGCCACATTTTTGAAACTCCCCAATCCCAACGAATTTACCGGGCACTGCCTACGGCGTTCATCTGCGTCTTTATTAGTCGAAGGTGAAGGAGATCTCCTAACACTAAAAAAAGACGGCGGCTGGAAATCATCCTCAGTGGCAGAAGCCTACGTGGAAGAATCCCTAACTAAAAAGATAGATGTCTGCAATAAAATCTTAACAACTGAGAATAATATTAGTTATGTTGTCAATACCAACAGTACAAGCAGCACTAATTTTGTAGAGAAAGACAAAGTAAATGTACATTTTGACAATTTACAAAATTGCAATATAACTGTTCATAATAATTATTATTATGATAAAAAAAATTAGTCAAATTTTCCTTCAATTCAATCTCTAAGTAAAAGGTCGTAGAAAAAGTATAGTGTGCACCACGTCCGTGAAGACTTTTTTACACTCGTGCGGATTGTGAAACTCGCCTGCGGCTCGTTCCACAAAATTCCACACGTAAAAAAGTATACTTCACGCACTAGATACACAATATACTATTATGTGGTGGAGTTGTGACTGTTCTTTCACCCCTCCTGATTTATATCACCTACGTAAAAAAACGAATAGTGATATCCAGCGCTTAGCGTAAAATGGTCTATACGTGTAAGGGCTGCTACACAATAGGCCTTTCCAGTATCGTAAAGTTTGACCCTATTTCGCTATATGTTATGAAAAGGAGTAAAAAACGTTATCCTGGCTGCATATTTATCGAGAAAATTGAACGACAAATTAATTATTTTATATTGAAAATGCCATTTCAATACCTATGAATTCGAACGCTACTGAGCTGTGATGTCAGTGTCTTCTTGCAATTTGATTATTTGGAGTTCTGACTGCTGGGAATCACCTGCTGTTGCCAGATCTCTTTGAAATCCTTGAATTGATCCTTCGTGCAACATGGTGCAAGGAATGCAATGATTCGAAATAACTATGTAGTAGGTGATAAGTTGATCGGTAATTAACTGCTGATTACATTCAATTTACTCTGGACTCCAAAGTATTCTATTAGTTTCAAGATTAGCTAGGATAAAATTAGATGCAGGCATCTAACAGTAATACTCTTTTCAAATATTCAGTTCAGTTCTAGTTATGGTTAAATTTCGTTGAATAATTTTTTCTAATGAACAAATCGAACAGTGTTATAGTTGGGCATCCTGAGAAATTGCATAATCTTCAATGTAAAAACCATGACGATGGGGAGAAGATTGTGAAATGATAATAATGAAAAGTCAATAATCTTGAATACTCCTGTCACATTATACTCCTGATTGTGACCATGGGTTATTTGACATCGTCCTCTATCTAATAACTTTTCTGCTGTGATGATCTCATAGTCGTGATCGTACACGCCGTATGTACGCTCCTAGTTTACAGTCGAAATTAGTGGGAATTTATCGCGAGTTTTTTGTGAAATCTTCACGTTAAATGCGCAAAAACGTTTTCGAATTGTCTAGTTGAATAATAACGTGATCGACCAACAAAAACATCATAGAACAAGTGAATTAATTATATTCATATTGCATACAGTGCCAATATATGCCTATATTTTTTGCTGCCTAATATTTCTTTTCGAGGTCCGACCTTCACACAGTATAGAAAAAAGTAGAACTTGTCTTATCTCGGGATGCCGACCTGCGAACGTTGTACCTCGAGCGTAAATGCGAAATCACCAGGTTTGCAATGTATAGGGCGTTGCCAAAAGTTCTACCATGGAAAATGTGTTGGTTTATCCAAACAAGATGTAAGCAATTTTCTTGTACCTAGAGCTTATTGGGCCTGCCCGGATTGCAGAGACAAAACTAATGAAAGATCTTCTGTGATCACCATGGAAGGTAACAAAAAAGATGAAACAGATTCTGTACCGCTATCAGTTACACTGATCCTGAAGGATATCCAACTAAACTTGAAATCATTAAATAACAAATATGAAGATGTCATGGAGTCTGTGAACTTTTGTAGTAACCAAATTAGTACTTTTGAAAAAGCAATGAATCAACTGAATGAAAAAATTGCAACAATCGAGAAAATCAATCGAGAGAATGTTAATCTCAAATCCGAATTAACACGGTTAACCACAAAGGTGGACATACTAGAACAACAAACACGTTCAAACAATATAGAAATACAAGGAGTGCCACAGAAATCCAATGAAAACTTGGTGAATATTTTGGCAAAAATTGGGGAGCACATTCAGTGTCCTATCCTTCCGCAAGATGTGGACACTGTTCATCGTGTTGCTCAACATCCGTCAAGTGATCAGCAACAGCCGAAATCTATAGTTGTCAAATTTCTATCCAAACTGAAAAGAGACTCAATACTTGCAGCTACAAAGAATATAAGACGTGCCAAAAATGATACAAATTCCCCCGGAATAGTCATTGAAAATATTTCAAGCAAGCTATTCATCAACGAACATCTCACGAATAAATTGAAGTTATTGCTGAAAAATACAGAGCAAGCTGCCAAGTCAAACAATTATAAATTCGTGTGGGTGAGAAATGGCAACATACTTGTAAGGAAAAATGATACCTCGAAGGTGATGAACATCACTAACGAAGGAAACATAGCCAAATTGAAGTAATTCTCAATGAGATTACAGGCACTTATTCAAATTAACATTATTTCTCAATTTCATTCGCATCTACTGACATAACTGTTTATTATCAGAACGTTCGAGGTTTAAAATCAAAGCTATCAACCACATTTTCGAACACTCAAGCTTGTGACTATGATATTCTTTGCCTTTCGGAAACATGGCTCAACAGTTCAGTGTATAACAGTGAGGTAATCTACGAGGATTATAATGTGTATCGCAGAGATCGTGAAACTTCCAGGAGCACCAAGTTAGAAGGAGGTGGAGTTCTGATTGCCATCAAAAAATCATTCAACAGTTTTGTTCAAGAGGAGTGGTCATCCGACTCGGAAGATCTATGGGTAACTGTAGCTCTGGATACAGGTGACAATATTCCAATAAAATTCCATTTGTGTTGTGTCTATATTCCACCATGTGATACAACAGCATTGAACTCATTCTGTTCTAAACTAGCTGATATTGTAACTAATCATCCAAACGATAAATTAGTGTTATGTGGTGATCATAACCTTCCTAATATTCAATGGATATTTGATGATACGAACAAAATTACCCAACCATCTAATTATCATGATGTAATTGCTTGTGGACACTATGTCATTTGGAGATCTTTCTCAATACAACAATCATATCAACGTTTCTGGAAACACCCTTGATCTTATTTTTGATGATTGTAATTTTGTTCATAATTTAGAAATATGTCAATCTCCAATTACTCGCGAAGATAATTTTCATAATACTCTGGAATTCAGCATAATCGTTTCTACAAATAAACGATAAAACAAGATTGAGAATACATATTATTCATATAACTTCAATCGGGCAAACTACGCTGCGATTAATAATTTCTTATCTGAAACAGATTGGATACATGTTTTCAAGAATAAGAATACTGAGGATTGTTTGACATGTTTCTACACTATATTGAACAAAGCTATTGAAAACTATGTTCCGAAAAATCCAAAATTGTACAAAAAATTTCCACATTGGTTTTCGTTGAGTACTATAAAGGTGGTAAAAGAAAAGAACAAATATCATACCTTATGGAAGAATTATCGAAATGATATGGATTACCTCACATTCAAAATTTTACGGGGGCGCTCAAAATACTTAATTTCATTAGATTATAAAAGGTACCTAGAGTCGTGTGAAAATAACATCGTTGCAGAGCCGAAACAATTTTGGCAGTTTGTGAAGAATAGGAAAAATACTTCTAGTCGAATTAACACTATATGCCACAATGGAAACATAGTTCATGATGGTCAAAACATTTGTAATATATTTTCAGAACACTTTTCATCAACCTTCAATCAACCATTGACCAACGTAAGTAAAAGACCAGCCGTAAATTATAACACACCCAATATTGATAATTATCACATTACAGTAGACACAATTTACGAAAAACTTAAAAGTATTCCTAAAAAAGGGCCTGGACCAGACAATTTGTCCAGCGGGCTCATTGAAAGTTGTGACGAAAGCCTAACCACGCCGCTGTTCATAATTTTCAACAAATCCTTGAAAGAAGGATATTTTCCAAGCATATGGAAACGGGCATTCATTGTCTCAATCCATAAGTTGGGAAACAGACAATTAGTTCAGAACTATAGGCCAGTATCAAAACTCTGCATCCTTGCCAAATTATTTGAATCAATAATATTCGAATTTCTCAGCTATGACATCATTCGTATTCTCAACATCGAACAACACGGATTCATTAAAAAAAGATCAGTAGAAACAAATTTATTTGACTATACTGAGTACGTACTTGAGAACCTGAACAATAGGAATCAAGTGGACGCAGTTTTCACCGACTTTAGCAAGGCTTTCGACAAGATAGACCATGGTTTGCTTGTGCTCAAGCTAGCTGAGGTTGGCATTAGTGGAACACTTTTGAGCTGGTTTGAATCATACGTTAGCAATCGCTCTCAGGCAACAACCATAGGAAACTATGTATCACAAACAATTTCCATAACTCCTGGGGTACCTCAAGGTTCGCATCTAGGACCCCTCCTCTTTAATTTATACATAAATGATATCTTTGAATGTTTCAAGTTCTCGAGATTCATAATGTATGCTGATGATTTAAAGATCTTCCACAGTGTAAAAAAACCACTGGACGCTTTCTTGGTCCAACAAGATTTAGACAGACTTTATTCATATTGCACAGAAAATGCTTTATATTTGAATTTTAACAAATGCCATCAGATCACTTTCAGTAGAAATAATGATCCAATCATTTTTAATTACAGACTATCAAATCATATACTCGATATTCTCACTGAGGTGAAAGATTTGGGAATAATTTTCGATACAAAAATGTTGTTCCACAAGCATATTGCATATATTTCTAAAAAGGCAAATAGGACCCTAGGCTTCATCATCAGATCGTGTTATAATTTTAAAGATCCTAAAACTGCTCGTATCCTCTTCATGTCCTATGTCAATAGCACCTTAAGTTATGCCTCTACAATCTGGAATCCCCAGTACATTATTTACATAAAACAAGTAGAGAATATTCAAAACAAATTCATACACTATATTGAGAATAAATACTTCCGTAACACGCCTCATGTCGATAAAACTTTTATAAGCAGAAAGTTGAATTTACTTAGTCTCGAAAATAGAAGAGATATTGCCGACATAAAATTTTCGTTTAAGTTGGTAAATAATATGATAGACTCAATCCCAATTAATAATTCCATTCGATATAACGTACCGCAATACCCCACTCGAAGTCATCAATTATTTCACACAAAAGCGGCCAACACAAATTACTATTTGAATTCCCCCCATCATCGTTGCTTCAAAAGCTATAATTCAATATCAAATTAGATTGATATTGATATATTTTTTAATTCATTTACCACCTTTGTAAATAAACTCAAAACATACTTTTTCTCGAACCTCTGAATCCTCGTTAGCACCTTGCAGATTTATTATATTTCTTTTGAATTTCTTTAAAATTTTGTATACCATCCTAAGTTTAAATTAGTTTCCCCACTAAATTTCTAAGATGAGTATTATAATAATCATAATGTTATATGACTACCTGTGAATACTGTTTTTAGGCTCGTCCTGTTTGTATTCCTGAATATATAAAATAAAAATAAATGAAATAAAAAAATTGAATCTGATGGATATCTTGACACGTATGATCAAGTATTTTCTGAATGGCTGATTGAAGGTATAATCGGTAAACTTACATCTGGTAGTGGTGATAAATACTGATATTATTTACCCCATCGACATGTTGTCAAATTAAAAAGCGCTACCACTGAATTGGAACCAGTTTCTGATGCATATGCACGAGAGAAAAATTGCCTTCCACTCAATCAATTTCAAGAGCAAGAAATGAATCTCCTCGAATTGATACCATCAGTTCAAACTCGTTTCAGGTTTTCCAGAATAGTAGTAGTTTCATAATTTTATCAGGAGAGCTATCTTACAATCGAGTTTGGATGAAGCTGACAGGAATTTCCTTGAATTTTCATAGTATGATCCAGAAAGACAATAGAAATATCATCGGTATTAACGAGTTGTGTTTGGTTACAACTTAGATATCTCCCAATTATGGAATTTAGAAGTTTTAGGAATCACAGATGCTATTAAAATACAATCAGATAAGGATAATGGAGCTTGTATTATGAAAATATTTTTTGAGATGGTTACTGTTAACAGTGAAGATCGATATGAAGTCATGGGTTATTGGACATCGTCCTCTACCTAATAACTTTTCTGCTGTGGAAAAGCGTTAAGATAATCTCATGAAAAAAATTGAATCTGATGGATATCTTGACACGTATGATCAAGTATTTTCTGGTTGGCTAATTGACGAGAAAAAATTGCCTTCCACTTAATCAATTTCAAGAGCAAGAAATAAATCTCGAATTGATACCATCAGCTCAAACTCGTTTCTGGTTGTCTAGAATAGGAGTAGTTTCAGATATTAGGAGAGCTATCTTACAATTAAGTTTGGATGAAGCTGACAGGAATTTCCTTGAATTTTCATAGTATGATCGAGATAGACAATAGAAATATTATCGGTATGGACGAGTTGTGTTTGGTATTACCTACAGCCCTCTTATATTGGCTGCAGTTTCAAATTATCAGTTGGATAAGGTAATTCGTGAGGGTGAGAATATAACTTCCTAATATAATAAAGCATTGATGAAGGAAGGTGTATGGTTTTGATCTTCATGGGTGGACACATTCTTTTCGATGATGAAACAACAACGAAAGGTGCTTTGACCGCATTTTCAGGTTTGAACAGGAATAAACGATGTGAACGTTGAAAATTGATTTTGGTTAGTTCAGAAATATCGATACGAATATAATTACAAAAAGACCGATTTTGTCTGTGACCAATCGACTTCTTGACCCTATTGGTTTCAGTTGTCGTTGTCAAATTCTCCCAAGAACACTTCTCCAGAAGTCATGAATGAATGAATGAATTAAAAATTCCGAGATGTATGTTGGATAACAGAATGCGGTATCCATATGTTTAGTGATGCTAGTTGAGACAGTTATGTTGCGTTGTTTCACTGCGTTCTGAAATCAATAGTAAAGGTAATGTACAATTGATTCAAGCTGATAATCGGATCTTCCCCATTAAGAAAGTAACCATATTCCTCGAATGGAATTATCAGCAATTACGATAGGATGTAGACTTTTGAATTCTTTTTTGGAAAACATTGGGAATACCAATTTTCCTGTATAATGCTGGGCAGATTAAACGACAGTTCAGTCGTGCATGTGGAGGAAGGGTCGAATACAATCGGAATTTCAAGACAACCAGATATTTACTGGTTACAAGAAATTCTGCGTTTGACAAAAGGGCATATATAAAAGTTTTTATAGGTATGTAGACAATTGGTTCATCCATTGTAATCAGGAATCACCAATACCTATTAGTGTGTTTATCGAATGAATGCGACTGGCAAATCGTCACTGCTGAACGAATGTGTGTTGTGCAGGTTATATAAACATGGCCATATGCGTTGACAGTGATTTGTAGTTATGATGTCAGGTATGATTGAAATCAAGGATCTTAGCATTTCTTTATATATAATAAACAAAGTTCCCTAATAACACACTTATGTCCCATGCATATCCTTAGGACGTCCTGTCGGGACATACAGGACGTCCATAGGACGTTCGAATTTGGTACCGTTGACGTCCATTGGACGTCTGTGGCACGCACAAATGTCCCACTTGAGGACCAACCAGGGATGTCCTTGAGGGATGTCCCTGGGACAACTATCGAATACCTAAATCCTACAGTATTCCTCACCAAGCACTACAGAGGACATCCTCAGGACAACCTATCAGCAACGCTGAGGGATATTAATTGGATGTCCATAGGATGTCCCAGGGACGTACGAATTATTCTTGAATTTGAATTTTTCTGGGTCTCTCTAGGACCAGATAGATCTTGCATAACTGATTAGGACATCCAGTTGAGTTGATGGTCCATAGAAGGTCCCCAAAAAGTTTCTTGGACATTGGAACAGTACAGTTCATGTACCAATTGGGACATCCGACGGATATCCCTAAGGGACATTCGAAGAATGTCCCTATGGGACATTTTGATTGTTATTCGATCCTGAACATATTAAGGGCGAATATGTACTACTCGGGACATCCGATGGATGTCCCTAAACGAACGTTTAAAATCATATCCCATTAGGGACATGCCGAGGACGTCCGTGCATGGACATTCTACAACATGTACCACGTGGGAAATCTAAGGGATGCAATTACTAGGGCATTTGAAATGATGTACCAGCTGGGACATTCCATGGATGTCCTTGCTCGGACACTGCATGAGATGTACGGGATGGGAATTCCCAAGGACACTTATTGTTGGTTCGGGACATTCGGACTCGAATTGTACCAAATAGGGACGTCCCTAGGACGTTGTGTGCTATTAGGGTTCTTACTCCCGCAGATTGTCCTCGAATATGGAACGCATTTCTGTAGAGATGATACCTTATCGCTATTACCCATGATTCAGCACACTTGATTCTCGAACACTTCACCATTGAAAAACATAGGTGCTTTGCACCGTCTTCAGAAGAAACAACAGCGGCAATAACGAATGGCGGCTAACGACTGAACTATTGAATGGGCGCAGGCGTACCGCTGTATATACGTCACTGCAAGTCCTTTGGACAAGCAGAGATTTTCTTGAACCCATATAAATTGGAATTCATTTGTAGTCGCGGTTTTCTTGAATGAAGAAATGTACTGTTTATGTTGAGCACATTCATATCAAGAAATTTCAAGAACCGAAGCAAGCAAGCCGATCGATTTGGGACAAGTGCACATTGCTCCATTCAAATGAAAACTCTTTGTACGAAGCCATTTAATTTCGAAAAAACAATGGATTTGTTTGATTGAAGAAATCCAAACTATCTGTGTATTCTGCAGTCATATTGAAACCAATTAATCATTCCAGAATTACGTCATTTGACAGGTTGCTGAGGGGCAAACATTGTATTTTGTCAAGATTTGTCATATGAAACCAGAATTAGTGGGATCGTTTTCCTTGAAATCCGAGTTGGAACCAGAAAGAATTTCATAATTTTGTTTGGTGAAACTGTTATTATATTGTGGATGTGGCAGGGATGGCCAGGGCTATGCTCATCGAAGGTAACCTAACAGATATAGTTTGTGTGCCCCTCAAGAAACCATGTCAAAATCACGTGTTCTAGAATGATCAATTCAACTCACACTTGGCCAACTTGATTTTCATCCCGGTGGGGTCAGTTGAGAGTCTCATAGCTTTTAACCAAAAAAACATGGACAATAATGTTTATGGATGGAAGTTGATTGAGAAAATATGTTCTTTCAGAATATAATTACAAAAAGATCGATTTTGTCTGTGACCAATCGACTTTTTGACCCTATTGGTTTCAGTTGTCGTTGTCAAATTCTCCCAAGAACACTTCTCCGAAAGGCATGGGAGTCAAGTTTGAGATATGACGCTACGGTTTCAGAGGCTATCAAAGAAAATTCACTCAAGTGGCAAAGGAAATTGCAATATTTAAATGAATTAAAAATTCCGAGGTGTATGTTGAATAACAGAATGCAGTATCCATATGTTTTGTGATGCTAGTTGAGACAGTTATGTTGCAGTTGTTTCACTGCGTTCTGAAATCAATAGTAAAGGTAATGTACAATTGATTCAAGCTGATAATCGGATCTTCCCCATTAAGAAAGTAACCATTCCTCGAATGGAATTATCAGAAATTACGATAGGATGTAGACTTTTGAATTCTTTTTTGGAGAACATCGGAAATACCAATTTTTCTGTATATTGCTGGGCAGATTAAACAACAGCTCAGTCGTGGATATGGAGGGAGGGTCGAAAACAAACGAAATTTCAAGACAACCAGATATTTACTGGTTACAAGAAATTCTGCGTTTGACAAAACGGCATAAATAAAAGTTTTTATAGGTATGTAAGAACAAGAAGGTAGGAGACAATTGGTTCAATCATTGTAATCAGGAATCGAGTAAAAAATATACAAAGGATGGACAATAATTACCTACCAATACCTATTAGTGTGTTTATTGAATGAATGCGACTGGCAAATCGTCACTGCTGAACGAATGTGTGTTGTGCAGGATATACAAACTTGGCCATATGCGTTGACAGGTTGACAGTAATTTGTAGTTATGATGTCAGGTATGATTGAAATCAAGGATCTTAGCATTTCTTCATATATAATAAACAAAGTTTTTACTCCCGCAGATTGTCCTCGAATATGGAATGCCGCATTTCTGTGGAGATGATACCATATCGCTATTATCCATGATTCAGCACACTTGATTCTCGAACACTTCACCATTGGAAAACATAGGTGCTTTGCACCGTCTTCAGAAGAAACAACAGCGGCAATAACGAATGGCGGCTAACGACTGAAGGGTCGAATTGGCTCAGAGAGATCAACATCAGGATCATTAGCGAACTTCTATCGTAAGGTAGTAAAGATCGATATATGCTAGAACTAAGCAAATTTCTTCCTGGAGTCCCATGTAGAAATCTTTCAAACCTCACCTTTCAGTTATCGATTTCATTTCCACAACGAATTCCCAAAGTTATTACGAAATCAACCTGAATCAGAAATTCTTACTGCGAGTTGCTCAAGCTAGCTGGAACGTAACCTGAACGAGAAATTCTTGTTTCGAGTTTCTGAAGCTATCAGGTATGTAACGTAAACGAGATATTCTCACTGCGACTGCGAGTTCGTTCAGTTGACCCGAACGTAATCTGAATCAAAAATTCTAATTGTGAGTTCTTCAAGTCATCCCGAGGTTATTACAAACAAAAAATTCTTGGTGCGAGTTCCTAAAAATATCCCGAACGTACAAAATGAGCGGAAGCAAAATATCAAATGTTTATCAAATTTCGGTTTACAGGGTGATCAGTATTCTGAATCTTGAACCACCCTGTATTTATTTCAAATTCAATGTCAGTAGATAGTAAATCAAAAGTTTAAATAGGGACATGTGAGCCGTTCTGACGATAATAATAGTTTTGACATCTCTGTAATCATTTCCGCTAGACCTCGAGTGTGATGCATTGATGGAATCGGCTCCCCAGGAAGAACCTTAAAACGCGATAATATACAGGATGTCCCATTTGAAAAAAAAATTCATCTGCCGATATCTTGGAATTCGAACACCCTATATATATGAACAAAATTATGGGTGATAGTTCTCATGAAACCATATACCTGTTGTATTTGATTTTTTCCTATATATCTGACGGTTTGGCTAATATCGAAGGAGAACACGACATTGACTCACCTGGTATATTATGATCCTTTTCCATAATCAGATGTGAGAAGTTCGAAAGAGAAAAATATATTTTGGCATATACAAACTGAGATATCGCGTAAAAAATGTACCTATCGGCCTGATGAACCTCAACGCTCTGTAACTTCCTCTCGACCATATATACTCATAAGGGTAGGTAAAAACACAGTTTAGAGAATGAATATTCTCTAAACTATGGTACAAACTAATATGACATCAATATTTCTAAAAGACCTATATCTCTCACTTTCCCGGAAAAAAATTGATCAACCTGTTTAACATAGTCAGTGTACAAGATGATAATGATGTAACAATCAAGTACAGGGTGTAGAATCGTCATTCAAACAGTTTGAGGAGAATAGTGCAGAAACATTTCAGTCATGACTTTTCATTTCAGAATTGTTTCTGAAGATGAATAATCTGTTTTGATACCTGACCTTGCATAGTTGATCAATCACCATCATATACCTATCTACTATCATAGATTAAAATCTATGCTACTATGCTCTATGCTTCCATTTCATAAGCGCAAGAGCCCTTGAGCTTCAACTTACGGAGTTCCTTGGCTGGAACAAAATGGTGTAAATTCTTCTTAGCTGGATTCAAAACAGCTGGCGCTAGTTACACTATGCCGACAGCCGACTGCTGGTAGCCTATGAATACTACAAAAATCCTTGGTAACTTGAATATAAACAAGGATATCTCGAGGAACTCGCAAAATGATACTCATGAGAATGTCTTGAACAGTTCCTGATGCGAACTCTCAGAGGCCTCGACAGGAGCATTTTTCGTGAATTCCTTGGTTCACTCGTAGTTGCGAGTTAATTGACGCAAATCTCCCGAATTTCTCACCGCAAGCCTATGTGTGGGAATATCTTAAATAACTTATAGTTGCGCACACTAACAGACCTCGTCAGTAGTAATTGATGCGAATCTCCTGAAGTACTCGCCACAAGGCTATGTGTGCGAATATCTCGACTAATTCGATTCTACGAATACTAGGAGTGCACCAGTGGCAATTGATGCAAATCTCTCAAAGTTCTCGGAACGAGGTGGCGGACATTTGTTGCGAAAATAGTGCTCTCGGCAACTGCTCAAAGAAGTAAAGAAAGGTGTCACAATTTCCTGGAAGGAGGTTGCCGAGATATCTTCAAAACCTCTATGTGTTGGCTGAGACGTCACTGCAAGTCCTTTGGAACCCATATAAATTGGAATTCATTTGTAGTCGCGGTTTTCGAGCACATTCATATCAAGAAATTTCAAGAAACGAAGCAAGCAAACCGATCGATTTGGGACAAGTGCACATTGCTCCTTTCAAATGAAAACTTATTGTAGGAAGCCATTTAATTTCGATAAAAAAATGGATTTGTTTGATTGAAGTATTCCAATCCATATTGAAACCAATTGAACTCACACCCGGCCAACTTGATTTTTATCACGGTGGGGTCAGTTGAGAGTCTCATAGCTTTTAACCAAAAGAAAAATGGACAATAATGTTTATGGATGGAAGTTGATTGAAAAAATATGTTCTTTCAGAAAATGGAGAAAACTTGTAACTTTGTGGAAGAAATGATCCTTTCACCTCATTTTTGCCATTTTGAGAAGGGTTGAAAAAAGTTTGGATTCGAAAAAGTAGGTATACCTTACACATTCATTCAAATTCCAACTGCCAAAGTTGTTTTTGCATGCAGTTCTCCTTTTCCTGTTATAATCCATAAAAGTGAAGTTTGAATTACCCTGTACATAAACACAAATCTCACTAGCAAAATACTTCCAAACAATTCTAATACTAACCAAACAAACCATCCAACATCTGCAGACTTCCCATTTTCATTTCAGACAAGGATAATCACCACACAAAAGAAAGGCGTTACATTTCCGACGCGAATAAATATTGGAAAAACTTGCAGGCTCGCTTGCAGATTGGCTCTTTTTATACAGTATGTCCGACTGAGTTATCGATCCACTTGATTTTGTCTAGGTAACTTTTTTTACTTATATTATGAAGAGACGATGCTACTTTTTTTTCACAAGTAGACAACCCACTCAACATGATGCATAACAAAAATATTTTCCAGATATTACTTTTGTGATATTGTGGAGATAACATGGCAATAATATCTTTCCTGAAGTATCCAACATAATATTTGGAAGTAGAACGTTTATGAGACATTGCATCAATATCAAAATCAATATCAGTAGAAAATATTGTGATACATCGATTTTAGATTCATCAGATATGTCCCAGGTAACACGGAACTCTCCGCGATACCTTTGAGGAGTTATCTTCAGGATCATAATGAGAAATCCTTCTGTGAGGTGGCAAAGATCACTATAGTAAAGACCATGGGAAATACTCTCTGGAGTCGTCTGAAAGAAATAGCGGAGATGTCGCCTTAGATTCAAAATATTCCTCATCATTACGAATTCATAAGGTCTTCTCTGATCAGAAAATCGATGAGCATATTCTTTTGCAAACACCCAAAGTTATCCTGGAAGTAACAAGAATGAGCATTTTCCATTGCGAGTTCTCAAAGTAATCACAAACTTACCCTGAATAATCAATGAATATTCATACAAAAATTCTGTGTCGGTTCTTTTTTATACACTTCCATAATAATTCATCAGGAAAATAATATATTCATTATTCAAAAACTAATATGAAATGAGGTAACAAAAAATTGCGAACAAATTGTGGTTTTACCACTTCTATTAAAAAGTAATAGCAACTTTCACTTTTTGAATAAAACACACTATATAGGATATGATTATAAGATTGTCCAACAAGTTCCCAACAACTTTTCCCTTCATTTTTCCATACCCTATCTGTTACCGTTTTCGAAATAAAAATCAATTTCAATTTTGTTTGCTTCCAAAATCATGACCTCTAAAAATGCTGAAATCTTTGAGTTAAGAAAGGCTATGGTAACGAAATTTGGTTTGGAGTAAGGTGATACTCGGAGGCTTCTTACATCCCAGCCTAATTTTCGTCATTTCCATACAGTGTGATAAAAAAATACAGTAATTTCGTTTGCTTGAAGA
The DNA here is from genome assembly GCA_918026855.4 of Phaedon cochleariae. NCBI lineage: Eukaryota > Metazoa > Arthropoda > Insecta > Coleoptera > Chrysomelidae > Phaedon > Phaedon cochleariae. The sequence continues at coordinate 33,062,621 of OU896714.1, read as the reverse complement.
AGTTGATGAAAATTGATTATTTCAAATAGAACACCCTATATATTATTGAAAATTCGAAAAGCTCTTGAAATTTCCATCCTCCTAGATCAGTATGCCTCGAGGTATGCCTATACCTAACTAGTCATGTTTCGAACTCATGAGCATTTGTAGATGATTTTTCAGGGGATCGTTCTACACATACTAGCAGCTATTGCCGATCAATATATCAAAAGAGATCCAGTGTTTTCTCCTCGGTTTTCTCGAATTATCTGTCAACTCGTGATATATTTATATTCTGAGAGAATGAACAATATAATCGCAAGTTCTAACACTTTGTATTATTATTTAATGTTCATCATGAAGTTCCGAAGGCTATACCGGGCTGACCAAAAGTCCATCGCCCCTCCTGTAACTTCTTGATTTCACACTAGATTTTATATGAAATATTACAAGAGAATGTTTGATGGTTTAACATTCATTTATACAGAGTATATCAAAGGACCGCAGCGACTTATATAAGTTCATTTTTCCAGATAGAACATCCTATATATCATTGCATTTTTAGATTTTACGTTGAATTATAAACAGGTTTGATAAATGGTTTCATTTCACAAAAAATAATAATTCTGGAATTATGAACTCTGTGTGATATTTTCAACTCAGTGACATCCTGGTATACTTCAAATCGCTTCAAATACATAAAAAACTTATATTTTCATTTATAGAGACTATAAAAGCTCAAGAAATCTATAGAGAAATGAACATTCCACCTCAATTATCCCTATCTAACTCGTTAGGATGATGAATGGAGGAAAAAAAACTGCATTCTATATTGTTCTGATGAAAAATGAATTTGATAGCATTATTCCATTTGAGGCTGAAACAAATATCGAGTAAATGTTACTTTACACTTATTATCATTATAGCTGGCGCTAGTTAGATTACGGCAGACTGGCTAGCAATCTTATGCATCCATTGAGAGAAACTAGAAGAATTCAACTTTCCAAATCAACTCATAAATAGGGGAACATTTTCTTGAAGTGAGTAAGTTGTTTCACTAGGCAGAAAGCACAAGATTCAATCCCGCGGCTGGTGCTTTATAGACGAGGCTAGGAAACCAGCCAAGGCATTGAATATTCTTTTCTGCCATGTGAAACATATAACGTTTTCTCCTAACTATATATATAAAACCAATTTTGTGGAATTTTCCTACCTAGACAGTGGAAACACACCTTGTATGCCTGTTGAGTGTCATTAAAAAGTCACATTTGATTTCATCTGGAGAAAAGAGTAAATTGTTTTATTAGTATCAAAAGTGACACTTTGTTTGACAAGCAAATTTTGCATTTGTGAGACGGAGCGTCTTGCGAAACCTCACGAAACATGCTATTTTTTGCAATCAATAAAATTAACTAAAATAAATATTTGAAGTGTCCACCAATGTGACTAACTTGAGAGATTATTATAATACCTTCATTATAATAATATTGGTAAGTAGATAGAAGCAAGACCTCAGAGTACTTCACTTCAAAATATTGAAGGACGATGGCTTTACTTTGTTACAATTTGAAAGAATTCAAAACTTTACCCGGAACCGAGCCCGAAACGTAGATGCACTGCTCAGGTTTCATCAATTTCTGAGGATTCTCGAATTGTAGTTTTGATATGAATACAACCACAGAGTGACCCATTTGTGTGTTTTATCGAATCGATAAATCGATAATAGCAAATACCACGCCAGTGCTAGGATTAGGAAAAAGTAGTAGTAGTTAGTTAGGATATCAACAATAATAATAGCGATAATTTATTTCTCCCAATATTTCACTGTGTTTGGCTTGGTAATCGAATGAAGGTGAACAATAACGTTGTGTGAGACAAAAAAGTATTGCTGTGGCCGTGATTATTCAAAAACAATTATCCAATCAATCAGATCCCGAGAATGAATGAAATACAGATCAAGCAAGTACGTGAATCTTGAAGGCTTTCCTGATAAAAAAAATATCTTACCAGAATATGATAAAGAGTGAGGTTCTCCATATCTGGGAATTGTTTTCTTGTGGATTGAACTCTATTGTTGACAATAACTTGATCAATATAATAACTGATTACCTACATACATAACTTTCAAGTTATTAGGTAGGTACATAGGTGATGTAATTTTTGACCTAGAGTTAGCAACTTTTTGAAACAAGTGGAGAAACAAATATCTATCCTGCATGATGAAACACAAATACCTATTATTGTAAATTGTAGGTACCTTTTCATGATGAGTATACAGAGTGATATGTAGAACTAAAATGAAGATGTTTGATGTTTCCATAGTTGTGATATGTATTGTTTGAGATCATGGCAATAATATACACACATGGATATTTTCAGTTCTTGTTTTTGTATGGAGAATTTATACTGCTAGTTTCCTGGAGATAACTGTAATATCAGGATGCTACCTCAGAGATTTATATGTAATTATTCAACAACTTCAGGTAAGGAAGGATTCACAAAAAACTGGGAGACCTCAATTCTGTTTTTTGAAGTTCCACATTTTTCAACCAGTTTGAAAATAAAGAGAGTGATGAAGATCTGAGTGAAAATGAGATACTTTGCTTTCCAAGTGATGATATAAACTGGGATAGGTACCTTTCAAAAAACTTATTTTCACTGAGATATATGCATTACCATGTATATTTTTCGACAAACCTAGTTGAAAAATAGGACATCAAAAAACAGAATACCATGAATATTGAATTCATTCAACCCCGTTAACCAACGGCCCTGAAAAACTTCTCTATCGGGGGAATAAAAATTCTCAAGCGGCCAATTAATGGCAGTCTCTGAAAAGTCTCAATCGGGCCGAAGATATGCCATGAATGCGGTACATTTGAGTACTTGCTTCTGCCCACCAGAAGCCCAGCAATGTAATAAGCGGCATACTGATGGCTCAAGAGAGGCGGTCGGCTGTCGGCCGCCGGGACACGGGCTAGCCGGCCCAATTTAGTTGTACAATAGAGGACCGCTGTTACCGCTCGCCGGCAAGTTTCATTGTACCTTTAGAGGGCCGCAAAAATCATGTTTGCTGGGTATGGTGTATTTATATCTCCAGCATGTGTATGAAATGCCAAATCTGCCGACATCGGGAACAGTAATAGAAACATCAATTCAAGAGCTAATTTTTGTATTAAAATGGACGACTTTTGTGTCGGTTGCAGAAAAATAACATTTTACATACTTATTTCCGAATGAAGAATCCTCGGGAAAATCGACTATATTCTAAAAGACAAGTATACTCTTCGTCCGCAGTCATAGGCAAATTGAAACACAACCTCACTTTTCTCATTTGTTTACAAGTGATTGAAATAGTTTTTCACAATCATTTTGGCATACAAATAGTGTTTTTCGGCTATTCAAATCGCGCATGCCATCACATTATGCTGTTGTGTTGTACAATGCACAAAAACTGCAGCGGAAGACGAAGGAATCCGGTTGGTACATTATGATTTGAAAGTAAGTACCTACTATAGTCACTCACATAATATAGTTTTCATTTTTGAAATTTGGCAATTTTTCTGATTCCTCATCGGAATTCCTTCTGCAATAGGAGCTAATAGAAATACTCGTGAAATTTCTAAAATAATGCAAGGAGATTGGATTCATGCAATCAAACGAGAGGACTAGTCTGACATGCTGACAAAATATGATCGTGTGTGTTGTAGACATTTTCAATCTATTAGCATCAGTATCAGCTTGTATTGCAGAAGTGGCAAAAGGCAGAAGACATTCCAATTAGGAATGACAACATTTCATAATGATAACTATGTGAGATTACTATTCACCTGAAAAATCATATTCCTTCGTCTCTCGCTACATTGTACAACAGCACAATGCGAAGGCATGCTTGAATTAATGAATAGCGCAAAAAAGCACGATTCGTATTCCAAAATATTGTGAAAAACTTTTTCAATCCTCTGATTCCTCTGCGAACAAATGAAAAAGTGAGGTTGTGTTTCGATAATTCATAGAAGAGTGAGATTGTGTTCCAATATTTTGCCTCCAGGGTCGGTCATCGTGCACGCGACCTATTATACATGGATAACGCAAGAGTATTTCGGTAACTGGTGAAAAATTGCCAGTTCAGAAATGATCTAGATTAATCGAATTAATCGGTGACTCTGGTATGGTGAAACGATTTGAATTATTCATGGCGATTGAATTTGTCAGCTAACCCCAAAACCGAGATCAAATCCGTTGGTGAAACCGGGCCTAACAATTCTCTAGCAATGATTCCGCATCAGTTATCCCCACCATGCGCGATATCATTCATTTATCCGCGTTTGGGATTCAGGGTTGTTGGCCTATACTTTTTGATGATTGGTGAATGAATCACGCGGTTTTTATCATCTTTCATTTCTTCTTTGTTTTCTTCTCTTCGGCCCCTCTTTGGCTCCAATGCATTATATATACAATGAAAACTCTCAAATAAAAACATTACTCACCAGCAAAACTCCTCAAAGCAATTCCAAGGCAAACCAAACAAACCATCCAACACCTGAGGCTTCCCATTTCCATTGTAGACAAGGATAATCACCACACAAGCGGAAAGCGTTTCCGACGCGAATAAATAAAAGGAATTCGAGTGGTGAAAAACCCGTCGTTAGTATCAGAAAGCGAGCGATCTGTCGAGAGGAAACCGGGGGAAATCTCAGCGCGTGTTTCCCGGTCGAGGAGATGCGGAAAACTGCCGGAAAATCTAACAGGTGCTCGCAGAGAGCGGCGATGACAAAGGGCCCTTGCGCAAAAAATCTTGTTCGTCGAGAGGATGCGATTATTTTCGCATTTCGTTTTACTGCCGAGAATAATTCATGAGTATCAGGAAAGGATCTTTGTTGAATTGGCCGATGTAACGCGACTAAATGATTTGGAGGAAATTGAAGGAATCAAAAAAGTACGATTAAGGGTCATTAACAGTTGTTTGTTTCTTCGAAACATTTGGAATTGTCACTTTGAACGAGGCAATTTTCACTTCAAACTGGCAATTTTTACTGGAAGACCAACCTTCATTGAAATTTCGAGCGATAATATTGTTTTTGCACTTCAGGGATTTAAAGGGTATCTATATTCCCTATTTTCAGAGAAAAAAGTGAGTAGTACTTCAAATCCCTAGGGATTTGACGATATTGCAAATCCATCAAGATCCAATTGCAATGAAAGCAAAATTCAGAAATGTATTTCTAACATGACTGTTGCAATTGTGGCTTCCATTATCGAATTTACGCCCCACAATGACGATGCTTCAAGCTTCTTGAACTTTTCCAAGAAATATGCAAGCAGTCACTATTCTTCTGTACATTCTTTTACGATCCGTTCTTTGTGTCATTAGATAAACTCAGATGAATGTTTTTTATATTGTCCTTCATATTTTCTTGGTGATAATTGGCCTTCAGCTTCTTGAGCTGCCTTTTCGATTTGTTCCATCGCGATCAACGTCTTTCAATCGGGTCAAGATTCAGTGTTGTTGATGAAAATGATGATCTGGACCACCATAGGTGCTGAGGTCGTTGATTTGGTGACAATCAGCCCTTTCGGTGATGTTTCAGAAATAGAGTAAACACCGCACCGTTTAGTAGCATTTAGAAAAAAGAAAGAAGGACACCTAGACATTTCTGACTGGGACATTCTTGGGGCACTTTTTCACAAGAAATCTGAATTTGTCATTGTATTTTCCATGAAGTTCTTGATGCCAAAGTTATAACACACAACTTTGTTTTTCCTTATGATTGCATTTTTGAAGTCTTTTTTTTTATTACAATGATGTATCACACGATATGATCGGATCTTTCTTGATGATCAGAATTAGGAGGAACCATTTCTGCTAAGAATACTTCAGAAAAAACGCCAACAGTTTTGTTTAGCAAGATAAATTTCGACAGTTTATTCGAGTTTGGATCTGGAACGTTCACATTTTCGTCAAGCTTCATCTACTCAAAAACTATGTTTTCGAATCAGGAATCTTTTGATTTTCGCTCGAAAAAGTAAAGAATTGAATTACAAATTCCTTCAAATAATTCAAAAACTGAAAAAATAATATATTTCTGTGAAAATGCCCATGTCATCTGCAAAAAGGCGTTTGCTTGATTTGATTGAAATGCAGAATTCATTTATGAATAAGAGGAATGATAGAGGCCCCAGATCCGATTCTTGAGGTACTCCTGAATGAGCTATAAAGTTCAAAGAATGTACATCTGCATAGTCGTCGAATAAATTCCTATCACTAAGGTACGATTTCAAGAGTAATTGGATATTAGGAGGTATATCAAAATTACCCAACTTTTGTAAGACTTGTTTGTGAAAAACTTTGTCGAAGGCGTAGCTGAAATCAGTATACACAACTTCCACTTGGTTACGATCATCGAGTGATAACAAACTTGAATAAATATAAACGAAAAAATGATATTTTGAATTATTAAGAAATAATATATTCCTGTTGGCCGAGAGACTGGTCGGGTATAGCAGCTATATCTGATGTCTAGTAACGATGAAATCAGAAATGTAGTAAATGTATCGTTCTCAGCATCGGTTCGTGCGCCCAATGTTTGCATCTTAGGGTTTGTATCTACTATTTATATCCACTATACCTAGTGGATGGAAGAATGGATATATCCATTCTTCTGCTTCTAACTGCTATCACTGCACTTTTTTTTCTACGTCATTCCACTTCTCACTTTGTGTAGTTGTGGTTCGCATTGTTTTTTATTTTGCAATTTTTTTCAACTCTTCAATAATAAGGTCGGTTAATGTGGAATGATATTTCATATTTTTCGCCTATATTACTTCCGAGATTGAATAAAGTTAAAAACATAAAAATTATCTAACATGAGCACCATCTCTACATTGGACCATTCATACATCATTCATCTACTCAACTAAGCAATAATATGAAATAAAATCAGTTCCAAATGTGTTTGAAAAATTAATTCAATAAACTCTCCTAAAAATTCCGTGAGTACCGAAATTCCATCAACAATAAAATCTGTCAAAAACGATAGATTACTATAGGATAAACACACTTGTGGAAGAACTATAAACTCAATGGAATGATATTATATCAAATTGGAATAGATACTGCTTGTAGTTTTGTCAAAAATAAGGTATTTCCTAATAGGCGAGTGGACTGATAATTAGTTATTGGCATTCAATTACTCCACTCTGTGTCATCAGGAATCTGAATTGATTTTTGCAACACTTCTGAAGCTTGCGTTCATGTAAATAATGAGTCTATGCCTTGTTCGAAATTGTTGAACTTCAGAGCTCATTTCAAACGAACCTTCATGTCCGCCATTTGTCGATATGTCGAACAAATGGTGATGTCAGCTTTGATGCTATGAAGCAAGGTTGTCAAGTCACCAATTATAATCCAGTTATAAAAAGATGTTAGAGTCCTGTAGTTGAATAAAACATAATAGGCGGAACACATGATATTATAGTCCCTTCTTGACTTTTTGGAGCATTCAGCATGTCCTAATATTTCTTATTCTCCATAACAACATATCAATATAATTATCATTTACACAAATTTATTATAAGCAATATAGGCCACAAATCAGAAAGGAACTTTTTGAGACAATTGATTTTTGTTTTGCTGAGTTATGAATTATCGAGAAACTAATATTTTTCAACACATGGCAACTGTGGTCTGCCCCCTACTCACGAAATCGTAGCGTCAGTTTTCACAGGCGGTGAATATCTATCTGTTTGAAAATTATCATGGCATCATTAATGATTCTAGCACCTAAAAATCGACCAAAATTTAAAAAAAATGGAATTGAAAGGTATTTGAGTGATAATTCTATTTGAGAATTCAAAAAAAAATTAATCCACTCGCCTATTGCCTGACTTTATAAAGGGTGTTTCTTAAGAAAGTGTAGGAAATTCAGGAGCATGTTGCTGACGTCAAAATAAAAAGAGGAGTTCGTATAAATATGTGTCCGGAATTTATTCGCTTCTGAGAAACAGAGTGTCACTTATTTTTGTTTCTTATTGATAAATCTCGAAATAATTGTGAAATTTCAATGGAATTTGGTATCAATGGGCGGCGACCTTACACTTTTCTATCGATACTTCCACGGGAAATGTTCTTCGGAAATCTCTGCTATCATCCCTTCACTAGCAATACACTATACACACTATACTAGACAAGCCCAGTCAGCACATCCTTTCGTTGTCAACCTCGAAAGATGTCGAACAGCACTTTATCAAGACTCCTTCATCCATAGAAGCTAGGCTAGAAGGCTAGGCTCTGGAATTCATTGCCCGTGGAAGTATTCCCAATAACATATAATATCCAGAAGTTCAAAAAAAATTCCAATACCTACCTCCTGTCCCTATCCTCCCTAGGAACGCACGATGTTCTTTGAACATTATAGAAATTCCCTTTCCCTTTTTTGATGAAAATATCAAACTTTATGTTAGTTTGTCTCTTTCTTGGGGGTGGCGCCACCTACATATCTTTTGAGTCTTTTGAAGTCATAATTTTTTTGTGCGTACCTGTATTACGTTTTCTAGTAGAATTTTGTTCTCAACACAATCATTTGTAAACAATATATTCCTGGTAAAGTCGCTGCGAGCAACTGTTTTCGAGTTATTGCGATTTGAAATAATCAATGCAAGTAATTTGGAATGACAAGAAGTTGGAATTCAAAATCGATTTTTCACGTGAGAGAAATCATTTCTATTCCATTTCAAAATAGGAATCGAGCGTTATCGACCACCTACATTACTAGACTGGTTTTGATCAAAATCTAAGTACCTGAGCCCGATTCCAGTTGAATTTCACCTCTTCGAAAGCTCGAAACCTGAAAACCTGAGAGAGCTAAGTAATGCATTGATTCCTGACTTCCCAAAGCGTTTCCTGATAGTTAACTCTGATAAACATCATTACAACCCTGAAGACTTCAATATTTTTCAACCCTTTGCGTATGATGATGAAATTTTATTGAATTATTGATCAGTTGAAATGATGGATATTTACCTGGTCATAACTTTTTTGTTATTGGATATTTTCCAGTCAAATTCATTCAGTATCATTACCAAGGGTAGTAGATTCTGTTCCTGTGCCCATTTAGGGTTGAATATCATTTTTTCCGCATTTTTGTGAGTTTAAGAACATGTGCTTTTGGATGATAGTTCCTGCAGATATAGTTGAGGATTCCAACCAATAAGAATCTAGGATTGACCTGTCTTTGGACGGAGGTCAATGAAGAATATAAATACTGAAGACAGCTGAGGGATGACCCTCTTCTCTACAAGTCTACACTACCTGCTCTACTTTTCAATTCGTTTGGAACTGTGTGTCCGATTCTCCAGGTAGACTCAATGAAATAGGGTGCATAAATAATTTTCCAGACCTAACCTAAAAATACCAGAGGCCCGAGAGATATTTTGCTTTGATTCCTGTAATTATGTTGACGAAAAATAGCAACCAGTATTCCAAGCTAAACCCAGGGTTTGTATTTAAAGCCTACTCTCCCTTGGCTCTTCATTGATTCCAGGTCGATTCAATAGCATTGACTCCTGGTTCATACTGTAGGTACCGAGGTAGGTATACCCCCTGCACCTTTCTCCACTGTTGCTACTTTGGGCCTCTGTAAAAAAATATTTTGTGCAGAGCAGGTAGAGTAAACTACCCAAAAACAATCTGGCGCTCGAGAACCCCCCCCCCCTACACCCCTACACCCCCCCCCCCTCAAATACCAGAGAAGTCACCGTCCTGAACACAGAGCGCCAAATTGATTTTTTAAAATGGAACATCCTGTATTTCATTGTATTGTTAGATTCTTCCTGAAGAGCTGATTCCATCAATGTATCACACTTGGTGTATCACACTTGGGGTTTAGCGGGAATGATTACAGAGATATAGGGTGTTCAAAATCGAGATTTTTCAACTTTAGGATTTTTTTGTGCCGAAACTATTCATTATTGGTCGAAACGGCTTATATGTTCCCATCCCAACTTTCGATTTACTGTCTAGTGAAATTTAATTGGAACATTTACAGGGTGGTTCAAGATTCAGAATTCTGGTCACCCTGTATCTGTTCCAATTATTGAATATCAGTAGATAGTGAATAAAAAGTTAAGATACGGACATGAAAACCGCGTGACCGATAATAAATAGTTTCGTCACAAAAAAAAAATCCTAAAGTTGAAAATCTCGATTTTGAACACCCTATATATCTCTGTAATCGGTCCCGCTAGACTCCGAGTGTGATACATTGATCAAATCAGCTCTTCAGGGAGAATCCAAAAATACAATGAAAAATAGGGTGTTCCATTTAAAAAAAATCAAATAGTACTCTGTAGATCGTTTGTTCCGAGCACCCTGTATTTTCTGATCTAGCGGAAAAAAACTTAATCGAAAATCATTCAAGATCATATTTCAAATTCTAAAATCGGTTCAAAAATAACTGAGCTAGAGGGGGGGACATTTATGGTGAATCACCCTGTACGAAGGAGAAAGATTCATCTTTTGTATACATTACAATGTTGAATGTAGGAAAATATACAATGGAAGAAGAAAAGTGCACAGGCGTATCTTTTCTGATATTCACTACTCAAAAGCGACTTACGAGCCCCATGAAAATAATTCAAATGCATCGATTATTTCGAATCCCGACAACTCGAAAACAGTTGTTCGCTGCGACCTCTACCAAGAATAATTATCTCATAAAAAAGTGTTCTAGAAATAAATGTTTCTACTATAAACCGTGATACAGGTGCGCACAAAAAAGTAATGAATACAAAAGACTCAAAGGACATGTAGGTGTCGCCATTCCCAAGAAAGAGACAAACTTACATGAAATTCGATATTGTCATCGGAAAATACTCCTAGATACCAAACCCCATTCGAATATCACAATTATTTTGAAATTTATTAACAAACAACAAAAATGAGAATTCAAATTTGACACTCTGTATCTCAGAAACGAATAACTTTCGGACACATATATACCAGTCAGACGAACTAGACAAGCCCAGTCAGCACATCCTTTCGCTGTCAACCTCGAAAGATGTCGAACAGCACTTTATCAAAACTCCTCCATCCATAGAACGGCTAGGCTCTGGAATTCATTGCCTGAGGAAGTATTCCCAACAACATATAATCTCCAGAAGTTTGAAAAGAATTCCAATACCTACCTCCTATCCCTATCCTCCCTAGGAACGCACCATGTTCTTTGAACATTATAGGGATTCCTTTTCGTGCGCTCCAAGCAATAAAAAAAACATATATTTATACAAACTTTTCTTCTTATTTTGACGTCAGCAACATGCTCCTGAATTTTGTACACGTACTCAAGAATCACCCTGTATATAATTTTTAGATATCATGAGAGAACACTTGAGCTACAAGTCGAAATTACTGAGTAAATTCAACGAAATGACGAGGAGAAGAATCGGATGCACGCTTCCCAAGGCAAGCAAACCTTTTTCGAGATATTCATGAGTGTCAGATTCTTCTGATATTCTCATTTTCGCTCTCACATAATACTGTGGTCAGCTAAGACAATTGAAAAACATCGAAAATTATATTCGTTAATCAAAATCTACAGGTGGTTGTGAAATCTGCAAGAGTTCAGATAATTATTCTGAACATCAAATTGAATTTCATCAAATTGATCACAAGCCAAATGGAATAGAAATGTTTCAGAGTTTGGTCAGGGGCTTATTCAGAAGAAGTTCAATCCATTAATGTTCTTAGTGTATACTTACAGAATTTAAATAATAAAATTTCAATGATAGATATATCAACAATATTTGTCCTACATTCAAATCATAAAAAATTGGTGATATACATAACTATAGACCCATAGCTGTTAATTCAGTTTTCTCGAAACTATTCGAAATCGAAATCTCGAAGTGCTGCCTCAAATCTATTCACGTTCACTCGGTATGTGTCAAACTCACTCGATAATCGTAACCGACTGAAAGTTGTTTGTACTGATTTCAGCAAAGCCTTCGACAAAGTTTCTTACAAACAACTTCTACAAAAATTGGATAATTTTAGTATACCACCCAATATCCAATTACTTTTGGAATCGTACCTCAGTGATAGGAATTTATTCGTCGACTATGAAGGTGTAACATCTTTCAACTTCATAGCTCATTCAGGAGTACCTCAAGGATCGAATCAGGGGCCTTTTTTATTCGTCTTATTCATAAATGATATCTGCATCTCAATTAAATCGAGCAAATTCTTTTTTGCAGATGATCTGAATCTTATTTTCAAATGGTGTTCTGAAGAGAATTAACCTCTAAAAATTGAGCCATGCAAAATTATGAGCCACTCTAGAAAAGTTTTTTCAGTTAGTTTTTATTCGATTATTTCATCGAGAGCTTCAATAGTTACCGGAATACGAATATTTCGAAAATTGTCTGAATGTTCATGTTCGAGAAAAACTATCCGGATTCCAATTGAAGCTAAAGTGGTATTGAGGTGAGAGAATTTCACACCGAAATTTCATTGAAAAAATACTAAGTTAGTTGGTGTATTAGATTTACATATTGAAAAAAATTGAAACCAATGCCAACAGGGCTCTAGGTTTCCTCATACGTAATTGTAAAGAATTCACGAATCTTAGAGCTCTCTGTTCTATTGATTGTCTTTATTACACCAAGAAACATTATTGTTTATAGTAGGGATATATACAACAAAAACATTCATATAAAACATAATAAATCAAAACAATAATAATTGCACAATTATTGTTTCTCCTAAAAAAAAATTATAATAAAATATAAAATGAAAATATTAAAATCCATTACAAGTAATCAAATTGTGAATGATAAGTACTATTAGTAGATATGGAATTAAAGTTTACTGAGCAGATATTTCTTTAATTCCATTTTAAATTCTTCTGCTTCTTCTATATTTTTCAACTCATTAGGTAAGGAGTTATACAGAATTATTCCATTATAGAATATTGATTATTTACCAATATTTGACTTATAATTATTTGCTATCAATAAATTGAATTGCCTTGTTTCATGGGCGTGAATCGTATTAACTTCATTAAAATTCAAATTCGATATTTTCAATTCCTTCCTGACAAAATGAATAAAACAACAAATTTTGAGTTCATATAATGAAACTAGATTCAGCAAGTCTTTAGGTTTGTATAGGTTCGCAGGTGATTCTAAAAAAGGTAAATTGAAAATGCATTTTATTGTATTATTTTGTAATTTCATGAGTGGCTTCAAACGTGAAATATTTGTACTTCCCCAAATAGATATCAGATATTGTATATTTGAATAAAAAGACAGGAATAAATACTCTTTAGGTATTTAACAGGAATGAAATTTCGAATTTTATATATAATACCAGCAATAGGATTCAATTTTTTCCTCAATTGATCTATATGTAGAGTCCACGATAGTTGTTCATCTATATATAGACCTAAAAATTTTGTTACATTTGTATATTCAATGTATTTGTTATTGAAGCATACTGGGGTATTATTCAATATGCCAGATGTTCTTTTTGAGATGTGCATATACGTAGATTTAATATAATTAAGAGTCAACTTATTGGTCGTTAGCCAAGATGATATTTGTTTCAAATCATTCTTAATATCATTATTGATATCGTTGGAATCTTCTGAAGTACCTATAGATTATTGTTGTATCATCTGCAAATAATTTTAGTTCTCCTTTCAATTTTAATGTAGATATTGAGTTGATATAGATTAAAAATAAAATTGGCCCCAAAACTGATCCTTGTGGTACACCACATGTAATATTCATCAAGGAACTACAAGTATTATTCACATCAACATACTGTTTCCTATTCTCCAAATAATTTTGGAACCAATCAGGAATTTTGCCTCTGACACCTATTAATGATAATTTAGTCAATAAAATATTATGATTTACAGTGTCAAAGGCCTTACAGAGATCCAGAGACAGAATGCCGCATTTGTCATTGTCATCTATTCGTAACTGAATATCTGAAATGTGTCTTTTGACCTACGAACTCCATATTGATCACTAAACAATAGGCCATTATTTTCAAGATGATTTAGTAGACGGTTATTCATAATTTTTTCTAAAATTTTGGAAAAATCGGGAGAACAGAAATTGGTCTATAATTATTTGAATCATCTTTCTTCCCATTTTTGTGAATTGGTAATACTTTAGCAATTTTCATTTTGTCAGGAATAATAACGGTTTTGAGCGATTTGGAAATTATGTTTAACATAATAGGAGCTAACTCAAATTTGATTACTTTTACAAACTTAACAGTAATATAATCTAATCCACAGCATTTTCGAACATCCAGATTATCAATGAAATTCTCAATTTCTGAAATATTCGTGGGAACTAGGTACAGAGATAGAACACTTGAGCAATCTTTCACAGTGTCAGAAATTGTACGTAGCAAGCTTGAATACTGCAGTATGGTATAGAACCCAAGCCAAGTTGAACACATACAAGCATTGGAAACAATACGAAAAAAATTTGCTTGAATTCTTGTTTTTCGAACAATATTATATTTATCCTGAACGTCACTGCGATTATGATTCATTTCTGGAAGAGTTTGTATTCGTGAGCTTTAAAAACGAAAAGAAATAGCAGACATGTTATTCGCAGATAAATTAATAAATAATCAAATATATTTGGCATCCCCTATTTTATCCACACTGAGTCCCAAATTCAAAACATCACCTCAATAGTCCAATCACATCTATGTAGATATAAATTCTTCAAATTTAACCTAGTTCGGAAAGCAATTGTACACTCTCATTCCAATCTAGTTATATATTTTCATTGGTTCAAGTACTGATCAATAGCTCAATCTATTGATACTATTATTCTTATTATTATTACATTCGCCCCACTCACATCGTTGATTGATATATTACGCTTACGCTGCTCACATGGAACCTACCCACCTGCCCAGTGATCCAGTATCTTCAAAATCATCATCAAGTAAATCATCCTTGTTCTCTAATTTATGTTCAGGAGGGGCTTCAGAAGTAGAGGAGCCCCTATCTGAAGGAATGTATTCATCAGAAGATAACTTGGTAAGGTTGATCAAACGTTCCCCTGGAAGGAGAAAACATATACAATCGCCCTTGTGGTCTTAATAGGAACAACACATATTTGTGATCGTAATAGTGAAAGAACAAAAAAGATCATCAACCTCAATGTGTAGATGTACTCACATAATTCAATAAGAAATAGTGTTCAACTCACCTTTCATAGTAGTTCAGTTGATTTGTGGATCCTCAAAAATGAACACACAAAAATAACCTTGCAAAACCCAAATATTCCAGAACAAATGTGGCATGCTGGAATAACCTGCCCGCGCGGCTATGGAGTAATCGGGGTAATATGAAGCTTCACAGCGTGCAAGTGTGGTCCCGTCAACGCTCAATTTTTTATTTTCATGCTCTGGTTCCCACGAGAAGGGATATCCTGTAATGTTCAGAGAACATCGTGAGAACCAATGGTAATAAGGTAGGAATGGGTGTTCTTCTTAAATTTCTGGAGGTTATATGCCTCGGGGAACACCTTCCTTGGCAATATGTTCCAGAGCCTCGCTGTTTGTTGGATAAACAAGTCTTTAAAAAGAGATGTTCTGCAGTTCTCCCAAGTGACCACAAAGGGGTGTGAGGGGTCAAATCGACGGGTTAATCTCGCAGGGACTGTCAAGGGAGGAACAATTTTTGATATTTCGGAAGAGCATCGTTCATGAAAGAATCTATGAAATAGAGCCAGATCGCCAACTTCTCTATGGTGTTACAGAGAAGTGAGTGAGTTTGTGAGCGAGGCATCACCCACGAGACGAATTGCCCTTTTTTGGACAGAATCCAAAAGTTTCAGGGTATGTTTTGGTGCTGCACTCCAAATATGGGAACAGGTATTCCAAGACAGGCCGAATCTGTGCCTTATAGATCATAAGAAACTAACTGAAAGTAGAATAGCTCCTGGCCCGAAACAGAAAACCAAGTTTTTGGGATGCACTTTCAGTAATTGCTCTCACCTGATTTTCCCAAGAAAGATCATGGCTGATAGTAATACCAAGCATCGAAATGGATGTATTCAAATGTATGGTTACTCCTGACAAGCTTATGTTGGGCACAGTAGGATCTGCTTTTCTAGAAAAAAGGCATGCTTGTGTTTTGTTTGCATTGAAATCTAGCAAATTATTGGATCCCCATTCGAAGTATTCCCAACAACATATAATCTCCAAAAGTTCAAAAAAAAATCCAATACCTACCTCCTGTCCCTATCCTCCCCAGGAACGCAAGATGGTCTTTGAACATTATAGGGATTCCCTTTCGTGTGCTCCAAGCGATAAAAAAAAAGTCCATATTTATGTTGCCGACATTTCCTCCTTGTTCGTTTCTCATTTGCCTGGCTGGTATTGAAGCCCTGGAACAGAAGCCGGTATGAAGGGTACTATCATCCGCGAAGCTGTGTACTGGGCATGAAGTTGCTTCCAACAAATCGTTGATATGGAGTAGAAATAGTGTTGAAACTAGAATTGATCCTTGCGGAACACCAGCATTCACGATGAGAGAGTCAGATGGAACTCCGTCGACCACTACATGGAGAGACCTATTTGGGAAAAAACTAGCTAGCAGAGAACATAGCTGGGGAGGCAAGCCATAAGATGGAAGCTTGGCGAGGAGTCCGTGGTGCCAGACTCGATCGAATGCCTTGAAGATATCAAGTGCCACGGCTAAGGTTTCACCATATTTTTTGATAGAGTGCTGCCATATATGTGAGACGTAAGCGAGCAGGCACCAGTTGATCTCTGATGACGGAAGACATATTGCCTATCGTTGATAATACCTGAATGTTCCAGGTATTTCACGAGCTAGATATTGATAGCATTCCACATGATCTTTGAAATAATAGATAGCAGTGCGATCGGTCTGTAGTTGTAGTCTTTCGCCTCTTTTAGGAACTGATTGTACTCTTGCAATTTTCCAGTTGGACGGGAATATCCCCAATTTGTAGGAGTAGTTGAACAACTCGCAGAGAACAGGTGTTAGTTCGGGAGCACATTTCTTCAGAATAATCGGTGCGATACCGTCGGAGCCACAAGCTTTGTTGATGTTGAGACCCAATAAAATCTTTCCTATAGTACGTTGGCGAAAGGTGATCTCGGGCATATGACTGTCAAGTAGCGTTATGTTTGGAGGTTGTTTTTACGATGAATTCAGAGTGGAATTTTCAGCAAATAAATGCGCAAATATGATGGCTTCCTCCTGGGCAGTTGTGGCTAGTGTTCCATCTTCACTAGACCGCATATGAAATTATTTCAGCTCTCTGATATCTTGAGGTAAATAAGTCTAATATTCCTATTTATTCTGTTCATCTCATAGAACTCCTCAATTGACAATTCGGCTATATATACAAGTCTAAATAGGTAAATGGTAAATGTAGCAAGCGAAAACAGCGATCATTCAAGCAAAAATCTATATTCCATCAATTTTTTCATGGATATCATTGAATTTATCCAAATTTCCGACGACAAAGTTCTTGCTGAATATCTAGTCCGATATATCACTGATTTGAGAATGAAAAGTTCTATAATATGAACCGATATAATTTAAAAGTTGAATAAACTAAAAAAAACTTCTATTCAGATGCTCTCAAGAGCAAAAAATGGAATGTCCCTTCTGAATTTTAACTATCAACTTATAACCTCATTATGCAAAATTCAAAAGATTATGGATGCGATGATCAATAATCAATTGAATTGAGATTTTGAAAATTTTAACTTAGCAGATTTTGAATAATTAGATTGGTACTAGTTGATTTTCACGAGTATATCGCAAATATCACCATCCTGGATAATCCGCCACATTGGATTCAGAATGACGTCACATTATTTTTCGAATTACTCCCAACAAGCCCTTTCATTTGATACCCATATTGTAACAGTAGATTGGAAATAACTATCCCGCCATATTGGATTCAGAATGAAATCACATCATTTTTCGAGTTACTCTCAACGAGCCCTTCCATTTGATACCCATATTGTAGAAGTGGATTAAAAATACCTATTCCGCCATCTTGGATGGTTTGCCATATCCGATTTAGAATGACGTCACATCATTTTTCAAGTTACTCTCAACAAGTCATTCCATTTGATACCCATATTGTAGAAGTGCATAAAGGAGAACTTTTCCGCCATCTTAGATGATTCGCCATGTTGGATTTAGGATGACGTCACATCATTTCTCGAATTGCTCTCAACGAGCCTTTTCATTTGATACCAATGTTGTAGAAGTGTATTGAAAATAACTATTCCGCCATCTTGGATGGTCCACCATATTGGATTCAGAATAACGTCACACACCTTATCGTGCATTATCATCCAAACTGAACGTGTATCTGAAATTTTGGCTCAATCGATCGAAGATATCTACTTCAAAATTGAGTTCAAAGATTCCACCGGGCCAAACATACATTGACAAGCTCAAAAAAACAAGAGGTGCAATCCGAAAAAAAAAGAGTTAGGGGTGGTTTGATAACCCATAATTATACCTGCTGGTTTAAGTGTCTGGGACACCCGGTGTTTCGAAATGAGGATAAATGAGTAGGAATAAGTATACAAGGTGTCCGGAAAGGTCATGTCGTTGATGATAGGGCTGATATACCGGAAGACACAGGAGACATGTAACAGCCTGTAGTTTTTTTGTTTGAAGAGATAAAAATTTGAAATTCACAAGGGTTATATTATCGATGATAGCGCTTTCCTTGAACCGAATGACAATTTTCTTCAACCACCTTTTTTTTCAAATGGCATCATGTATATTTCTGTAGCCTTTCTTATTCACCATAAAATTCTCTATTCAATTATGTATCACAATTTAATGAGCGAAATGAAGAGATGTTTTAGGACAATACCCCAATTATTACAAAATATTATATTACATAACAAGTGTGGAAAGTGACATATTTCGCGCGAGTGGACGTGGAAACGAAACGATCTCAGGAAATGCACTTTCCAACGAGTTTTGTACACTATTTTTCCTACGACCTCAAATATTTATATTATATGTCATCAATCAATCAATATTTAAATGACATCATTAGTTTAACGTTTACTTAACATCAACTTGATAGGAACTTAACATTAACTCAACATTACCTTAACATCAACTTAACATCCACTCAACATTAACTTGAAATCAACTCAACATTTACTCAACCTCAACTCAACATTAACTTAAAATTAACCTTACATTGACTTAACATCAACTTTACCTTAACTCAATAATTATTCAACATTAAATTAACATTAACTCAAAATCAACTTGACATCACCTCAAAATCAAATTAACATCAACTCAATATCAAATTGACATTAACTTCACATTAATCACTAAATTGCATACATTGACATTAATTCAACTTTCAATTGAAATTAACTTGATTTCTACTTTTCATCAACTTAACATTACGTCAACATTAACGCCAATAACTCGTGTTAAATCGACACTAACTTTCCATTAACTTGACCATAATTCAGCATAATAACCATTCATTGGTACATCATAATCGATAGACCCTGTTGCTGTGCGATTTTCGGATATTTCCACTCATGTGAGTTTTTCTTTCGAACTTTCTAACTGTTGGCAATCTTCTTGGGCCGATTAGGGTATGGAAAATATTCTGATAATATCGTCTAAGTAATGATCTTTGGATTTCTAAGTCTATCAAGCATCGAAATTTCATTTTATTCGGGCGACAGCCAACTTGATGTATCTCAATAAAATGCAATTTGACAGCCAATAAATGAACGAATATCAAATTGTGATACATGGTTGAATAGCGAATTTCAAGGTGAATAAGATAGGCTACAGAAATATATAGGGTGCTATTTGAAAAAAGAATGTTGGGTCTACTTCCAATCGAACAGGTGGTTGAAGAAAATTGTCATTGGGTTCAAGGAAAGCGCCATCATCGATTATATCACCCTTGTGAATTTCAAATTTGTATCTCCAAATAAGAAAAGAACAGGCTGTTACAAGTTTCCTGTGTCACCCGGTATAGTGAGCCAGAATAATGTCAGCACTTATCCATATAAAAAATATATATATCGCACTTCGTTACGGAGTTCAAATGAGATATATCAATTTACGTAACAAGTCCGGAACACAGAGGCGGATTTCCCACTAGGCTAAGTAGGCTACAGCCTAGGGCGGCAAAATCCTAGAGGGCGGCAGATTTTGGAGGAAAGGATTTTTTTTTTGAAAATTTTTAAAGGTTCAAACACCGAAGGAAAATTATATAAAGTAAAAATATTGCCATGCCAAGGAATTCACGTTATGCACCCACACTTGTGGATGACGAATCTCTAGTATGGATGAACGGCGACTTTACGGGCCCGGGCCGACGGGGCAGGGGGTACGATGTTTTGAACTTTAACGGGAGTGCGGCAACTGATATATATTATTCTTTTAACTGTGGCTAGACGTGTTACGCATCAGTTTTTGCAAGTTTCAACCCGAAAAACGCCCAGAGGCCCAGCGTCAGCGTACCAGTCTTGGAGAGAGTTTTCAGTTTAAGTGCATGCTCGTTGTTATTGAATATTATCGTTGAAAAGTTTTTGTGAATTTGAGGATTTGGGTACCTATCTAAGATGAGTGACTGGCGAAAGAAAGCAAGTGGTTACGAGTACAGAAAGCGTGCTAGAGAATCTTTGGAGAAAAAGAACGAGGTAATTAAAAAAACGCACAAATTAGACTCGTTTTTTGTTAAATCAAATGAAAAGAAAACTGTTTCGAAAAATGAATCTACTTCTCACTCAAGTGTGTGTACAGTTTCAGAAGTCTTGACAGTTTCTTCTACTGCAGGTGGAAATATTCTTCCAGCAATGCTTATTGCTCAACATCAACCTGAGCAATCTGTGCAAAAATTAGAGTTGCTTGAGCAACAAAACTTACCTGAGCAACCAGAGCAACAAAAGTTACGTGAACAACCAGAGCAACATGAGCTACCTGAACAACAAAAGTTAGCTGACCAACAATTCGTACTGAGCAAAGATCCAGCCAATTGGATTATCAATGATCGCTTACGAGATTATCTGTCCATTCACGGCATTGAACAAAACGCGGGTGTCGATTTCTCCAGCAGCAAGCGTGTGTACGACGACCAAACACGTTATCTGTCAAAATCTCTGTTCGAGCGTCATCTTCTGAATGGTGAAAAAAGCAGTCGTAACTGGCTCGTTTACTCTCAGAGTACTGGTAGAGTATACTGCGGACCATGTCTTGCATTCAATGGTGGGTCTCAATTTGGTTGCAAAGAAGGATTCAACGACTGGAAGAATGGTTCAAGTAGGGTAGCATGCCACGAAAATTCATCTGGCCATAAGTTGTGCTTATTGAATTTGAAACAAAAGGGGGGATATTTGTGGTCGGATAGACCGAAAACTGACGGTTCAATTGGAAGAGGGAGTACTCTACTGGAAAAATGTGCTGAAACGTGTAGTGGCCACAGTTAAGGCTCTTACCTCTCGTGGTCTACCTCTCAGAGGTCATGATGAGAAGATTGGGTCGCAACGGAACGGAAACTACTTGATGTCCTTGGAGCTAATTGCTGAATTTGATCCATTTTTGGCAGAACACATTTCTCGGTATGGCAACCGAGGCAGTGGTTACACCAGTTACTTGTCTTCTACTATATACGAAGAATTCATTCAACTGATGGCGAACAAAGTTAGAAGTATAATGGTTGCTGAGATAAAGTCAGCAAAGTATTTTTCCATGATTGTTGATTCTACGCCCGACATATCTCATGTCGACCAACTAACGTTTGTGGTCCGATATGTGCAAAATGGATCACCTATTGAGCGCTTCCTCGAATTTATCCCAAACGCTGGTCACACAGCGCAGAAGATGGCAGGCGCTGTAACGGGCACATTGGATAAATTCGGAATCGACATTGCAAACTGCCGAGGACAGTCATACGATAATGCTGCCAATATGTCAGGTGTTTATACAGGTCTGCAGGCACAAATAAAAAATCTTTCACCAAAAGCTGAATATGTGCCTTGCGCAGCTCACTCCCTTAATTTGGTTGGGGAGTCCGCTGCAGAAAGCTGCGAAGAGGCATGCAGGTTTTTTGCGCTTTTACAAGAGCTGTATAATTTTTTCACTTCATCGACCCAACGCTGGGAAATTCTTCAGAATGAGATCGAACTAACACGTGAGTTGGAAGAAGATAAAAGAAAAACATCTACTATAAAAAGTCTATCAGGGACTCGTTGGTCTGCACGCGCAGATGCTTGTCGGAGTTTGTACGAATCATGGGAAAATATTTTACGTGCCTTGCGTTCCTTTGAAGACAACAAACACATAAAAGCTATCGTCAGGTGTGAGGCTAAGGGCATTAGACTCAAGCTTGAGCGATTGGAAACGGCCTTCATGACAATTTTCTGGGGCTCTATATTGAGCCGAATAAATGCTACTAACAAGAAATTGCAGAGTGTAGATAAAGATATATTCACAACTGTTCAGCTGTACGACTCATTGATCATCCTCCTTAAAAATACTCGCGAAGACTTCAACTACTTCGAGGAAAGGGCATTGAGCTTGTCAGTGCTACAAGAGTATGAAAAGGATATGAAAAGACAGAAAAAAAGGAAGATACGTTCCGATGAATCTGCTATTGAAGATATTAAACTAAACGGACGAGAGGATCTACGAATTAACACTTTCTTCATGATAATAGATAATCTTCTAAGTGAGTTTGAAAAGCGACGCAATGCTTATCAGAAATTTCACGATAAATTTGCCTTCCTGACCAACTTATCTATATTAAACCCAACTGAAACCCGAGTTAAAGCAGTCAGTTTACAGAATATATACCCGTTTGATCTAGAAGAAAGCTTTGCTGATGAATGTGTTCATTTCGGTGCACACTGCTCCTTAATTCCCGAAAAATCGGAAACAGCTTTAAAATTGTTGAAATGGCTTCACGAAGAAGATCTACAGACCGTATATCCTAACGTCGACATCGCACTACGCATGTGTGTTTGTGTTCCGGTAACAAATTGCTCGGGAGAACGCAGCTTTTCTTGGTTACGACGTGTCAAAAACTATTTGCGTTCAAGAATGACAGAAGATAGACTCAATGATCTCGCCGTACTCAGTATAGAATCAGAGTTGTCTAAATCCCTAGATTACGAAGACGTGATAAATGAATTTGCTACTAAAAAATCGAGACGTGGATTTTCATAAGTGCAAATACATATATTTGTATGTTTTCGAAATGATAATTAGGAAAATACAATTTTTTTCGTTATTATTTTTTATCCTACTTTTTTTTACGTTTAACAAATACAAAAATTAATAAAGCTAAGCACACTTAAAAATTATCGCTGTGCATTATTAAAACGTTTTATAAACTTATTTAAAGTTCAAAAGGGCGGCAAAATTTTGGTTGCCTAGGGCGGCAGAGGACCTAAATCCGCCTCTGCCGGAACACCATGGATGGGTTTAGTAATGATGAGTATGCATATGAATGGACTCGCAGAAAATTTCAAGGTCAATAATTTCGTAACGAAGTGCGATAGACATTTTTTTATATGAAGTAAGTACTGATTATTTTGGCTCACTGTATCAACCCTATCATTCACGACATGACCTTCCCGAACACTTTGTATTATATTTGAGTAGTTCAATAAATAAAAAGAAGGCAAGTAACGTTTTTACTAGACTAGATACAAAAATAGTACATAGTGCATCGGTCCAAATTTTCAGTTCTGGATTGATAGATATTTCCAATCGCAATCATTGAAAACTATAAATCAAGACAATATATAAAATAGCAAATATGCTGTATTATAAACTATAATAATATTTAAAATCAAGTACCTATAATGACTAGCGACCTAGAAGTATAGATACAAGTCTTCATAAAAATTAATTTCATGTACAAAACAAAATTAAAAAAATGTTGAAACTTAAGTATAAGTAGTGTATAACATTTGGTAAAAATAATCCGTCCCTAGGAACCCTGAAAAAGAAAGAAGTTATGAATAATAACAAAATGAGCATTCAATAGAGAATCAGGGCATCAAAGTTCATATAATCATGTGTCCTAACTTGCTTCGTTTTCGAGATACAGGGTAGTAATATTTCCATGAAAAATATTTTTATATCCATTTCTCAAATGTCTGCATCAATTTCAATAAAACGTTGTGGTTTTGTTGATAATAATATCGAGCTTCTTTTAGTGCAATTTGAATAATATTTTCAATGACGTAACAGTAGGTAAATTTATCGATAATCCTGGTGAATGTCATTGTACGCCACCGGTTTTTCTGAATTTCACATTTTTATCAGATTGAACTATTGAAATAACAACTTTTTTTTGTGACGGGAAAAAAGTTTGGCATTTCATCTCTGTTGGCAGCTTATTAAAATGTCACTTTTCATAAATAACTTTTTTCCCGTCGAAAAAAAGTGAGTAGTTCTTTCCCGGATATATACAGTAGAGTAGGCCCTGATATATATCACATATATACAGTGTGTCCCTAGACCAGTGGGACAGTTCAATAACTCGTGAACCAATAGGAATTTTCGAAATATTATAATTCCACATCATATCGCATCATGAGTGCTAACTTCAGGAATGACTAAATTTTATACGAGGGGCGCAAGAAAGGCTCACAAAATCGAACATAATTTTTTCAAACACCCCATATATTTCAACATATCTGAATTCTCATTCCTTTAGGCTAATTGTGAGTTTTTTATTTTTGAAAATCCGACAAGGCGTTGCCAAGTTATACCAGTATTTCATGAAATGCAGAATTTTTTTTTATACCTAGACAAACCCATTATTCCTACTACTAAGAATTTATGGAATCATTCAAGACTGTTGGTAGTCGGTGGCATATTCTATCATATAAAATACTCATCTTCTTCGAAAGTTATACAGGGTGGTCAGAAATATTATATGATTTTCAGGAAATTCAAACTTTCTTCACATCAATTTTTCAAATAGTGCACCCTACAATATGTATGACTTCATATCCCATTGGTGGTTTGATTGCTTATGGTCAATAGATGTGAAAGAGAGATGTAAATTTCATCATCAGCAAATGCAAATAAAAAAATGCAGTAAACTATTTATTCAACTGAACTTAACTACTAAAAAAACAGTCCCAAAAAGAAAAAACTGACTTGACGAATAATTAGGCACAATAATTTATAAATAAATGTTCGAATTGCCTTCCGTTTGCTGCAAGGCACAAATTGATGTGAAGAAAGTTTGAATTTCGTGAAAATCATATAATATTTTTGTCCAACCTGTATAACTTTCGAAGAAGATGAGTATTTCATATGATAGAATATGCTACCGACTACCAATACAGTCTTGAATGATTCCATAAATTCTTAGTAGTATGAATGGTGGGTTTTGTCTAAAAAAATTTCTGCATTTCATGAAACACTAGTATAACTTGGCAACGCCTTGTCGGATTTTCAAAAATAAAGAACTGATAATTAGCCTAGAGGAATGAGAATTCAGATATGTTGAAATATATGGGGTGTTCCATTTGAAAAAATTGATGTTCGATTTTGTGAGCCTTTCTTGCGCCCCTCGTATGAAATTTAGTCATTCCTGAAGTTAGCACTCATGATGCGATATGATGTGGAATTATATTATTTTGAAATATTCTATTGGTTCAGGAGATATTCAACTGTCCCACTGGTCTAGGGACACACTGTATATGCGATGCACTGTTGGCTTTTGTTGAGCTATAGTTCCGAAAAATGAGTCAATAATACCGTCTCCGAGAATAAAGTGCAAGTCCTTTAATCTTTCATTCAACTTCGCGGTTACGTATATTACTAAACAACCACTAAATTCGCAATTTTTTGAAATCAAATCACAGAATTAGACTGACAGAAGTGACATCAGATATTTGATTACTTCAAAGATATGATAAAGATGCCTACAACGCAGGTGTCCCTACTGTTATAAACTTAAAATTTCATGTCGAGAATTTTCAGATTTCAGAATAATGTAATATCTTCCCAATATCGATTCGTCGTTACTTCTGTCACAGAAAAAAATAGTGTATTATACACGGGACAAATATTAGATTTAAGCTCACGGTTTTTTGTCTCCACAACACAACCTGGAGCTTAAATCTACTACTTTTCCCTTGTATAATAAATAACTATGTGATTCTTTTATCTAGCTCAGTTTTTGAGGAAACAATAAGAATTCGATTTGACTCCAAAATTTAATGTAGGTGTTTTCAACATTTCCATTGAGATTACTCAATATCCCCAATCAGAATCCTTTTGAAATTCTGAGGCTTTTTCAGTTTCCATCCATACTGAATTTTGACATCATGGAAGCTTATACAGGGGAGCTATGAATTAAAACAATTAATACTTTCAACTTCAACATCCTGTATCACAAAAACGGAGCAAGTTAGGACACATGTTTATGTGAAATTTATTTGCTAGAATGTCACAAGGAAACACCCGTTGAATTTTTTTGGTGTTATACAGCTACACTCTGTAGAATGGGGATATATTATGGTCACTACTGAGAGATAGGTACTGTCATTTGAGCGACTTATTTTTCGGTATAAGAGATAATATCTATTCAATTTGACCCTTTATAGCATGCCGTATCGTTACCATAACGGCCGTATGCATTGAAGACATTACAATTTTTATTATCCACACTACAGGGTGATTCACGAGCCACTGTACATACTTATGGTGTACATTGGACATACCTCTGCCATTGAAGAATGAATATTTATATTGGTCAATTCGACGTAATTACTAAGATACAGGGTCATTTTTCATTTTTGGCCAAAATTGATTCACTCTGTATCTTTTCAGTCGTTTGATCAAATTTCCTCAAATTTTATACACTCAGTCTACTAATTAATGTCAACTTCCTGGAGTAGAAAGGGTCGCCAAATTCCAGGCCCGGACTTGGAAATTTTGAATTTGTCGTCTCTTACAGATAGGACGCCCTGTACATTGGAATTTTCAATATCTGCTCATTATTCCTGAAACTACATGGATTAATGAACAGAAAAATGTAAATAACACGTTTGGCACATTTGAAGTATGTTTTAAATAAAATATTGCTTTTCGAGAAACATTCCATTTATTCATTTTATCTCTTGAAAATTTATAAAAAAATTAAATAATATTATCAAAATGCATTCCACCAGCATTCCTGTACTTTTGTGCTCGCTCAAATGAATTTTAAGTTACATTTAAAACCATTTCTGGACTACATAAAATAACATTTAACATAATTATCTGATTTTCTATCAGTAGGCCATGTTAATATCCCCTCTATTATTTGACAGATATGGTCCATTGTTTTAAGAATTGTCACAAAGTATCTGTCAATCAGTTGATGTTAAACAAATTAACAAAATTCCACTTTTTACTAATTCTGAATATGCAGACATTATTTATGTGTACGGATTTTGCGATGGTAATGGAAGAGCGGCAGCACAAGAGTACGGAAGACGTTTTCCTGGCAGGAGAATCCGAAACCATCAAACATTTTCCTCAACTTATAACATTTTACGAGAGACTGGTAAATTTCCTTCGATCGATATTCGTGTTGAGAGAAATGTTCAACATAACGGGCCTCAAGAAGAAAATATTCTTGACATTGTACGTGAAAATGCAAAAACAAGTACAAGGCGAATAAGTGCACAGTTAGTTCTGCGACCAAATACCCAGGCTTGCATTTTCCCGGTGGATCACAAGCCACAGGAGGACTGTTTTTCGTACGTTATTTACCGATGAAGCCCAGTTTACACAAGACGGTATTTTTAATACAAGAAATTCTCATGTGTGGGCAAATGAAAATCCGCACACAGTAAGACAAGCCCATTCCCAACATAAATTTTCAATCAATGTTTGGTGTGGTTTGATAAATGATTCGTTGATTGGACCTCATGTATTTCCTCAAAGGTTAACGAGCCTCGTTTATTTGGATTTTCTGCAGAATATTTTGCCTGGTTTGATGGAGAACATTAATTTGAGAGGAATACATTTCCAGCATGATGGCGCTCCGCCTCATTTTGGCGTTGACGTCAGAGAACACCTTGATTACCGATTTCCAAATCGTTGGATTGGACGAGGAGGGCCACTCCCTTGGCCAGCTAGGTCCCCAGATTTTAACCCACTAGATTATTTTTTGTGGGGACATTTGAAACAAAAGGTCTACAGCGATCCTATTGGAAACAGAGAGCAGTTATTGAACCGAATTGAACATTATTGTGAAGAAATCAAACAAAATCCTCAAATGATTCGAAATTCAATCGGAAATTTGTTAACTCGAGCACAAAAGTGCAGGGATGCTGGTGGAATGCATTTTGAAAATATAATTTAATTTTTTTATAAATTTTCAAGAGATAAAATAAATAAATGGAATGTTTCTCGAAAAGCAATATTTTATTTAAAACATACTTCAAATGTGCCAAACGTGTTATTAACATTTTTCTGTTCATTAATCCATGTTGTTTCAGGAATAATGAGCAGATATCGAAAATTCCAATGTACAGGGTGTCCTATCTGTAAGAGACGATAAATTGAAATTTTTCAAGTCCGGGCCTGGAATTTGGCGACTCTTTGTACTCCAGAAAGTTGACATTGATTAGTAGACTAAGTGTATAAAATTTGAGGAAATTTGATCAAACGACTGAAAAGATACAGAGTGAATCAATTTTGGCCAAAAATGAAAAATGACCCTGTATCTTAGTAATTACGTCGAATTGACCAATATAAATATTCATTATTTAATGGCAGAGGTATGTCCTATGTACACCATAAGTATGTACAGTGGCTCGTGAATCACCCTGTATATCACTAATTAAAATTTATCAAAAAAATGGGCTCAACCGGGATTTGAACCCGGGACCTCTCGCACCCAAAGCGAGAATCATACCCCTAGACCATTGAGCCGCCATGATTTGATAGCTTGAAAAAACACACTACCATCACCATAGACATACATACGGCATTGAAAATTACAACCGAATCGGACTATACTTTCTCTTCGCTGCTTTCTTCAGCGACAGACTGAGAGACCAAGCGATCAGACGATCGCGATCGTGACTCCGTAATCTACTTCAAACATGCTTCAAATGGCAAATGGAGATTTTCCACCACTATCCCTAACAACACAGGGATGTCATAGGTACGTCCCTTTTTTGTCTCGCGGTACAAGGACATGATTGGGGAATCCAGGGGATATGTCCCGCAGTGGTCGTTCAGTGGACATCCCGCCCGGTATACATACATCCCTCGGTTATCCTAAATTCGTGTCTCTGGAATATCTGATATCCATTCATATCAGAGTCATTGAATTTCATCGAAATATTGAATTGAATTTTTTTGAAAATGTTTGTTTCTCTACCGGGAGATAATTGTGATGAAAATAAAGAATAAAGTCTCAGAATTTCTTGAGGAATGACTATTTTTCGCAAACAGAAATCGTACATGCATAATGCCCCTCATTTTTAAACACACAAGAATGATAATAATTATACCCAAATCCTAACAAAGTTGTATTTATTCAGGTTTCTGTTCATAAATCTGTTCAATACTAAATCTTCAGGACGCATAATAGCCAATGGAGTAAGGTGCGTGCCTGATAAGCTTACAGGTGCTGCAGAACAAATAAGTACTTCGTATTATCACCGATGGTGATAGATACTCGCGAGTGGCAGATCTCCACGAGAGATGTGGTAATTTGCCGAGAATACAAGAATATATTCTTAAAATATCGAATGAATTCTACAAATACCACATCGCTGGAAGTGACCTTACCCGGAACATCACACGAACACGCCAACATCACAACATACACAAAAAACACGGGTTGATATATGCATCGACCGAAGTATTTAGAGGACCAGGAGATCTATAGATGGGAATTTCCCGGAGGCTCGGAACTACGCCAGGACTCCTCCCAGCGAGCACAAACATCCCTGGGATGTTTTGTGATGTTTTGAAAATGTTGGCATGAGGATGTATTTTTGAGACGTTATATGACTTCCCAAAGAGGTCTTTGAAGGATATTAAAGTATTGTTTTTGTTCTTCTGTGGCATTTCTTTGTGTGCCTACTGAGAGGTATCCCTGGCCCTGGGATCTTTTAATATTATTGGCATGAGGATGTATTTTTGAGACGAAACATAACTTCCCAAAGAGGTCTTTGAAGGATATTGAAATTATTGTTTTTGTTCTTCTGAGCCATTTCTTTGTTTGCCCCACCACAATTTCTCATGCTCACGTCACAATACGATGAATTATAATTTTTTTTCCGATTTTGCATGTTCTTGTTCGCATTCGCATTTGCGTCTTTTTTATTCATTCCATTAGGTATTAGTTATAATACCAACAACCTCCATAATTCGCCTGCGGCGGACATTGGCTGTTCTATGAAAGTTCTATTCCTGTATGAACAGAACATCGCAGTGGAGGTTCTATGTCTCAACATCTCGTAATTTTAACATCTCTGAGATGTATTTGTGCTCGCTGGGCTGGAAGATCCAGTCTTCCCTATCTCCCAGGAAACGAGAACAACATAGTGCCACTAACACACATAGTGTGATGGAGTTGCTCTGAACTCGGCAGGGGGTGCAGGCACTCCCGATGGCAGGGAGGGGGCGTGTAGGCACACCCGACCGAGAAAAACGAGAAGGAGGTTTTTTGTTCTTCAAATATTTATTTTTCCTCCACAAACACAACACTCACCACTGATAGCGACTGAACAACTCCCCTACCCCTTGGGTACCCTCAGCGAAATTACCTATATAAAGGGCAACGCCCCAGGAGATAGGCCTCTGAGACGAACACCTCGCATATGCACTCCTTGCAACACCAGCCACCTCTGCTACACGCAGAGGATTATAGTCATAATTTTACAATTATACAAATGTCTGTTTTTTACAATGTGTGTGTTATGTTGCGTTGTACCTTATATATACGATAGAATAAACAACTTTAATACTGATGAGCTAAACGTCCCGGCTTCAATCCCTAATCGACCTACATTCTTTTTCCTTATGTCGAAGGGACGTCCTGGGAATATCCTTTCTTCGTACTTGCTACATCGCCTAGGGACGAACCAGAAGGACATCCCTTGAATGTCTTTTTCGTCGACCAGCGGATGTCCCTGGGACATCCCTAGTATGTACGTTGTCCCGACAAAGGACATCCCTGGGATGTCCTAGTATGAAATCAGGGATGTCGTTGGGAAGTCCCTAGGATGTACTGGTGTTGTTAGAGAAGCGTCAATAATTGTATTTCAGAATAATCACTTGTATTTCAGAAAGCAGCAATTGTATTTCAGAATAGTCACTTGTATTTCAGAAAGCGGCAATTGTAATTCATAATAGTGAATTGAAATTCAGAAAGCATCATTTGAATTCCAAATGATATTTCCCGACATACAAATGACACTTCCTAGAAACAATTCACTATTCTGAAAAACAATTGACGCTTTCTGGAATTGAATTGACTATCCTGAAATATGATTACCACCTCCTGAAATACAAGTGAATATTCTGAAATACAATTGACGCATTCTGGAATTCAATTTCAATAAAATATCTGCATTACATAGAGACATTGAAAATACTGTTTCGTTTACCATATGATGCACCAACAAATCAATTATATAAAATAACTGAATCATTAGCATTAGAAGAAATGTTCAAAATTGAAAAACTGAAAATTACATACAATATCATGAATAAAAGATTGAAATCTAATGTAATTTTAACACGAAACAATGAAATTCATAATTACCAAACTAGACAACATGGTTTATTTCATCTTGATATCGCTAATTCTTCTATAGGCCAAAAAAGATTCACCCACGCTGCTCTCTTGAAATATAACAAATTACCAGATAATATAAAAAATTGCATAAATACAATAAGATTCAAATACCAACTTGAAAAATTTATCATTTCTGAACGAAATAGATGATTTTTTTTCAACTTTTGATTCATATTCAAATTGATTTTTGCTCACCAATATGAAATGATTTGTCAAAATTCAATACTTAATGTTTTCAAATATCATATTTTTCATTAGTTTATTATACTTAATTGTATAGTTTTAGGTATTATTGTTAACAATACTTCCTCATACCAGAGTTTGATTCTGACTGGAAGTAACATTTTCAATAAATAAATAAATGAATAAATAAATAAATAAATAAATAAATAAATAAATAAATAAATAAATGAAATAAAAATAATTGACTATTCTGGAATACAATTGATGCTTCCAGAAATACAAGTGACTATAATGAAATGAACTTGGAGCTTTCTGAAATATGACTGAAAAAGGTGTAGAAGTTCATAAAATGACGAAAACTGCATTGGTAGAGAAGAACACAGTTCACGCCATGGAAAGAAGTGAATAATGGTAGGTTCTACAGCTAGTGATGAACAAAATACTGAACTGACCTATCACCACTCATTCCTCCTTGTCAAACTCGTCCCCCACCAAGTTCCTTGGCCGCACCAACGCCACCCGGCTGAACTTCGGACTCGAGTATTTTGTCCTGATGGCCTTCAGCTCCCTCGTCGGCGAGTTCCGGAACGTCTCGTGCTGCCTCCGAACGACGGGGCCAAGCTCGGCCAACGAGTAGCCGCTGGCGCGCCGCAGCTCGCCGGGCCACGCCTGGCGCTTCGAAAGCAAGAAGCGCGCGAGGGCGACGCAAGCCGACGCCAGCTTCGAGGGGTAGTGGTCGAGGTAGGTGGCGCCTTCCAGCAGCACCAGCTCACTGAGGTACTGAAAGGAATTCGGAGTTGAATAACAACAAGACACCGCGGTTCATTCATAAATCATAAAACGTTCACGCAAACAATCCTTAACGCCAAACACGGGTAAATGTATGAAATCGTGAATGGTGGAAATGGTTTCTTGTGCGACTGGGCTGAACTTAGCAAACTGATAGCTGCTGGCGCGCCGCTTCACAAGCACCAGCTCACTGAGGTTCTGAGAAGAATACAGACTTGAATAACAATAGCGGTCCATTAAGAAGTATATACCAACAACGCCAAACACGAATAAATATATGAATTCGCGAATAGTGGGGATTATTTCTTGTGCGACTGGAGTGAACTTCGCGCGAAGCACGTAAGAGTGACGCAACCCAAGGCTAGTTTCAGGTGGTAGTGGTCGAGGTGGGTGGCACCTTCCAGCAACACTAGCATGAAATCGAAAATGTTAGAAATGATCTCTGGTTCGACTGGGCCAAACTTGGCAAACTGATAGCTGCTGGCGCGCCGCTTGACAAGCGCAAAGCACGCGAAAGTGACACGAGCCAAGGCTAGTTTCACGGTTTAGTGGTCGAAGTAGGTGGCACCTTTCAGCAGGACCAGCTCACTGAGATACTGAAAGGAATACAGACTTGAATAACATTAGCTATAGACACCGCGGTTCATTCTTAAATCATTGAAACCTATACGCCAACAATCCTGGAAACCCAACACAGGTGGATGTATGAAATAGCGAATGTTGGGGATGATTTCTTGTGCGACGAAGCCAAACTTGGCAAACTGATAGCTGCTGGCGAGCCGCTTCACTAGCGTGAAGTAGGCGAGAGTGACGCAAGCCAAGGATAGTTTCAAGGGGTAGTCATAGAGGTAGGTGGCGTCATCTAGCAGCACCGGTTCACTGAGGTACTGGAAAGATTACAGACTTGAATAACAATAGCTATAGACACCGCGGTTCATCCATAAATCATCGAAAAGTATATGCCAACAATCCTAAACGCCAAAAATGGACGATGCTCTTCTGAAATATTAACAATTGTACCTCCCTTGGCAGTCCCCGCGAGATTAACCTGTCGAGTTGAGGCTTCGCACCCCATCGTGGTCACTTTGGAGACCTGCAGAACATCTCTTTCAAAGGACTCGTTCATTCAACGAACAGTGAGGCTCTGGAACACATTGCCAAGGGAGGTGTTCGCTGAGGCATATAACCTCCAGGAATTTGAGAAGAACACCAATTCCTACCTTATTTCCCTTGGTTCTCACGATGTTCTCTGAACATTACAGGATATTCCTTCTCATGGGAACCAGAACATATGAAAAAAATTTATAAATTCGCGACTAGGGGAAATGACTCCTTGTGCGACTGGACCAAACTTGGCAAACTGATAGCTGCTGGCGCGCCGCTACACAAGCGCGGAGCACGCAAGAGTGACGCAATTTGAGGCTAGTTTCAAGGGGTTGTGGTCGAGGTAGGTGGCGCTTTCCAGCAGCACCAGCTCACTGAGATACTGAAAAAAATTCGGGCTTGAATAACAACAAGACACCGCGGTTCATCCATAACCCAGGCAACCAGATGACGTTTCAGTGACGTCTTTTTACGTCAGTTGAATGACCAAGGTGACGTCAGGAGTTGACGTCGTATGACGTGATGAATGACGGGGAAAAGTCACAGTCCATTGACGTCATATTACTCACGTTCATTGACGTCATTCAGGTATTATCTACGATAGGCAATATGGCTTCCGTTATCAGAGATCAACTGGTGACCTGCCCGCTTACGTCTCACATATATGGCAGCAATCTATTGAAGAATATGATGAAACCTTAGCCGTGGCACTTGATATCTCCAAAGCATTCTATCGAGTCTGGCACTACGGACTCCTCGCCAAGCTTCCTTCTTATGGCTTGCCTCCCTAGCTATATTCTCTGCTAGCTAGTTTTTTCTCAAACAGGTCTCTCCATGTAGTGGAGTATGAAATCGCGAATGGTGGGGATAGTTTCTCGTGCGGCCTCCGAACGACGGGGCCAAGCTTGGCCAACGTGTAGCTGCTGACTCATTGCAGAAATGTGAAAACTTGGAGTTCGGGTGGATAAATTTTGAAGCAATTTTCGTAATTGGAAAATATGAATAAGAAGATGATAGGAAAAAAGAGGGAGGGATTTTTCACTGAGGTCTAAATCTGCCTATTCCCCAGTTAAAATCACGGAAGGTATGTGACTTGACGCCGGGTTCTCAATCTGCCTACTCCCCAGATCTCGTCACTGGTTCTCTCTGAGGTCTCAATCTGCCTACTCCTTCGAGAGAACTCTCTCTCCAGTGATATTAACTGAGGAGTAGGCAGATTGAGACCACAGTGAACAATCACTTCCTATATTTTCCTATCATCTTTTCATTTCCAATTTTTTCAGTTCTTGAAAATGGCTCCAAAAGCGGTGTCGAAACGTCGAACATCCACAGATTCTAGACGCGGTTCCACCCGAACTCCTCCGCTACGCGTCGCGCATCAAACTTCACACGCGGAAGAAAATGAATACCTTCCCTCCCTTGATATATAAATAGCAATTATGTTCTATACAGTAGGTACAATTTTCTTCAGTTAACAACAAAGATAAAATTCCATTATTCCGTAGGTCAGGTGTCTACAAGATTTCTTGCCAGCGTCCTGATTGTTTGGCGCAATATATTGGTCAGCTGGGGCCAGGTAGCCGTGCGGACATAGTGTCAATATTCTAATCCGCATTTGCTTGCCGGTCGTGGGTTCGATTCCCATCGACTGCAGAAATTTTTCTGATGGCCCAAGAAAGTGTTTGGGATCACAAGTTAAAAGGTAAGGCCCCCGTCATTCCTTGCTCGCACAAGACTTTCGAGGACTTCTGAGGGTTGCTTATAAGGGGGCAACCGAATAATGGATAGAACATTGTTTTTTTTTTTGTAGAAGAAAAGGGGAATTCAAACTCGTGTAATTGAACATTGAAAGCTACAAATATTCTCCTCGAGATTTCTACAATACAAAAAGAGCATTTTCCTATCACAGCCTGAATCAAAATCATCACTTTAGTATCAGTAATGACCTTGGAGTATCACACATTTGCCATATGTGCACTCTCTTGAATTATAGATGACAACATTAAATCCCTGAATAAACAAACACATTATGATTGTCAAAAATTTATCAACGCTTTCAAACTTTGAATATTTTCTCCTTGATTAGAAATTTGCCTCACATTGAATCTATTCTCAGTTTCATTACGGTCCTGCTTGTTTTTGGTATCATATTCTTTGTTTCATACTATAGGATAGTTGTGTGCTATTTGTCAAATGAGACATACTTCACATATATCTCTTTCCAAAGACTCGTTCATCCAACGAACAGCAAGACTCTGGAATACATTGCCAAGGGAGGTGTTCCCCGAGGCATATAACCTCCAGAAATTTAAGAAGAACATCAATTCTACCGCCTTTCCATTGGTTCTCACGATGTTCTCTGAACATTACAGGATATCCCTTCACGTGGGAACCAGAACATGAAAAAAAAATTCCTGTTTGCTGTTCTACCTCTGTCACGGTGATCATGATATTCATGATGGTCTCCATTCCATTTTTAACTGCCTGGATGACGAAGTGTTCGTATCCTCCATGAAGCCCTCTTTGGGCTATGGACACTTTTCCCTCTATCAATATTCACATTTTATTTGAAAATGATAACTGATACAGCTGTTGCCCGCCTTTCTTCACTTCTACATGAATACTAACCTATGTTAATTTCTAGTTTTACGATATAAAAACTCTGCTTTGTAGAAATTGTCTAAAACATGTTCAGATTATTCTGAAAATAATATTTGTGGGTATGAACTAGTGTGTCTTATGTCTGAAAGAAATAACAGAGCACGTCTTTATTTCATTCGATTTTTCGTTCGATAACTTTGCTATAGTGGACTGCGTTCCTCAATGAATTGAAACGTACTTGTACATTGTAGTTAGATTTTCTATGCAGGAAAGTGATAATGTGAATCCATATCTCCATTATCTGGAGTAGTATATTATACTCTTATCAATATTGTGCTTATATAATAGTATATTCAACTGAGACTGGGTGACACGAACAGATCCCCTCAAAATCCTAAAATTCCTGGAGAAATTGAAGCTTGAGGGGCTGCTATATAAACAAGAGAATCTTGAAATAGCAGAAGAAGTTGAGTAACAATAGATCTAATCGGGTCGCAGCGCATCTGTCACCATACACAATTACCAATACCAAGGAGTGCTTTTTGCCTTCTGTGGTCACTCCTGATAGAGAGTTTGCTCAGTGTCCTCGACCGAAGAAACGTGGAGCTGCAAGCTTATGCAGACGACCTTGTTATTCTAGCAAGGAACACGACTGGAAGGGTAGCCTCTAATATCCTTCAAGGTCTACAGTTGGTGCCAGCAGAATAGATGTCTGTCAACCCCAGCAATACTGTTATAAACTACTTACCAGATGAAGTGGGACAGCCAAAAAATTGACTAATTTTGATAACCTATAACTCGAACATTTCTTGGCCGATCTTGCATTTCCAACCAAAGGTAGAAAGCGTCATCCTTGGGCTATGCGTCATTGGCGTCGGGTTTTTATTTTTGCGATTCGTTCTCTCTGTACAGAGTGTGAATTAAGAGCCGGAAAAATTTCAAAATTTTGACCAATTATTTGGGAAATGTGAGGGACCCTAGAATTATTTTTCAGATGTTGGGTGAATGGTTGGTCCGATACCTCGAGACGTCTTTGGAATTTTTTTGATAAATTGCGTTGCTATGGAAAAATCACCATTTTATGAAATTCCATTTTTATTTCAAAATGTGACCTCTTTTAGTTAAACAATAATAGCCAACATCTAAACTGCAACAAAGGATATTTCTACTGAAGATAATCAACACCAGTGACGCGCAAAAAGGGGTTTATGATATTTAGAAACGAAAAATTTGTTTTTATTGAAAAAATTCAACAGTTTTATTGATCGTTACAGTTGAAGAGGTGTCATACCCTCAATTAGCATATGTTGTCAAATTCAGAGGCGTCCAAAAAAGGGGCGTATGATATTAAGAAACAAAAAAAAAAGTTTTTATCTACAAAAATCAACAGTTTTATTGATCGTTACAGTTAAAAAATTGCCATACATTCAATTAGCATGATGTTGGCAAATTCAGAAGCGTGCAAAAGATGATCCTGTGATGTAAACTAAAAAAAAACACAAATAAATGATTATTCATAAAAAATAATCTGAATATCATTTTAGTAACGCGTTGGCTCCACTCTAGCCTGAATAACTGCCTGGCACCGACTTGGCATGCTTGAAATTAATTCGTTTATTAGTTCTATAGGAATTGCATCCCCAGATGTCCTTTTGAGATCGTCAAGAGTTTCTGTCTGACGTTCCCTTCGGGAAATTCCAACTTCATTCAACTCCAGATGTGCTCAATGGGATTCAAGTCTGGAGATCTGCGAGGCAATTCACTACGATTTATATTTTGGTCTTGCAGATACCTCTTCACTAATATTGCCCGATGAGGCCGAGCAAGGGACAATTGATAAAATATAGAAGTTAACGAAAGAACCCAGTACTGCTTACTGACACTACCAGTAGGCCCATACTTGGTCAGGGTTATTTTTTATTTACTTTTTCAGTCATTCAAGATGAGCATCCATTATTACAAGGCGATTCAAAAATTTTTCATCATATGGAACTGTTTTTAATAATTTTGCTAAGTGTTCTCTGTTCGCCCAGTAAAAAATTCCTTGATCGTGGGTATTTTTGATGAGCCTCGTATTCCTGGCCATGTATGGGCCTGCTGAATTTCATTTTAGGGGGTATGAGTAGTGAGAATGAGAAACATATTTATCTAAAAAAAAATGCTTCATCAGAAAGAGGACTAGGAAATTATTGAAGAAATAATACTTGAATTTTTTTGGAGGGCAAAAATTGAAGATTTTTTCAAATTTTTCCAGACAAAATTATCAAATTGCACGGCTCGAGAAACATCAGGAGCCAAAGTTACGTTCCTTAATATTCATTCATGAATAATGATACGAGAAAATTTTCACTGGGCGAACAAAGAACAAGTCTTGACAAAATTATTAAAAATATTTCCATATCAAACTTTTTGAATTGCCTTGAATGATGGATCCTCTTTAAAACGCCAAAGGATTACTTCGATGCTCACCTTGAATAAGTGAAAAACATTGATAATGAGAATAGCATTTCAATTTGTCCACATTACAGAATCACTATTTGCACGCCTCTGGATTTGTATACATCATGCTAATTGAATATATGGCAACTTTCTAACCGTAACAATCAATAAAACTGTTGAATTCCTTCAATAAAAACGAATTTTTCGTTTCACAATATCATAAACCCCTATTTGCACGCCACTGGTGTTGATTATCTTCAGTAGAAATATCCTTTGTTGCAGTTTAGATGTTGGCTATTATTGTTTAACTAAAAGTGGTCACATTTTGAAATAAAAATGGAATTTCATGAAATGGCGATATTTCCATAGCAACGCAATTTATCAAAAAAATTCCAAAGACGTCTCGAGGTATCGGACCAACCATTCACCCAACATCTGAAAAATAATTCTAGGGTCCCTCACATTTCCCAAATAATTGGTCAAAATTTTGAAATTTTTCCGGCTCTTAATTCACACTCTGTACAGAGAGAACGAATCGCAAAAATAAAAACCCGACGCCAATGACGCATAGCCCAAGGATGACGCTTTCTACCTTTGGTTGGAAATGCAAGATCGGCCAAGAAATGTTCGAGTTATAGGTTATCAAAATTAGTAAATTTTTTGGCTGTCCCACTTCATCTGGTAAGTAGTTTAGTACCCTTCACCATAAAGAGGAACCTGGATGATCTTACTCTACTTTCCTACAATTGTGACGTTATTCCATCTGCAGTGGAAATTAAAGTGGACTGTATAATCCTCGATTAGAAACTCACGTCGATCGCTCAGTTGAAAAAGATTTTTCACAAAGCTAGATTATCGATACGGAAATGTCTAAGGATTCGAGAAAAATCTTGAGGTTAGGGACGCAACAAATTCACTCGATTTATGTGATGATTGTCAGGCCGCTGATCATATATGGAGCGATTGCTTGGTGACCCAAAGCCTCACAGTGAAAGGAAAAAAAGCTCTCCAGCATACAGAGACAGAACCGGCCCGTTTAAGAATACTGTTCCTAGCATATGGGGTTCAGCATGCATACGCTGATGCTCAGAGAATCCATATCCATGCAAAAAGCCATCATTCACCTGGTTGGTGATGCCACATTCACTTATTCCTTGACATCATTGGGGCATCGTGAGAAAGTCGGCGATCTACGACTTTCTTAGATACTTTCACAGGCAATTTTCTTCGGAAATCGTGGATATCATTCCATCACTAGCAATACGAGGCAGACGAACTCGACAAGAGATATGTCAAACAACTCTTCATCAAAACTTATTCGTCCATAGAACGGCAAATTTTAGAGATTCATTTTTATATATAGAGAGTGTTTTCAATAGACAAAGAATAAGTAGAAATAATTGGTGAAGTTATGGGTGATAAAATGATGTCTAACATTTATGATCAAACTTCTTCCTCATAAACTCAAAATTTATGTGGAAAATTCAAAAAACCAAGTTATTGGTTTTTTATTTTTATCATTCACGAAATGATTTTTTTCCACAAACTTCTGTGAAAATCTTCCTATTCATGTCTCGAATACACTGAAATTTGTTCGATTCGAAATATTCATTTTTTCGCGTCATTTCGACTTATTATCGAAGAAGCAACCTTATTTTCAATCGAAAATTCTCGCGTCAAAATTTACCTGCTGGTTTGAAATAGTTATTTATGTATCAGGGGCGTGAAGTAGGTGTGAATAATGGCCCGATGGCAGCAGCCATTACACGTTGAAAGACATAAACGAATTTCACGCAAGTGATGCGGAGTCAAAAGTAATGATTAGATTTAAGATAACAACATTTTATATATTTATGACGTATGAATGCAGTGATCAAGATATGCTTGATGATTATGGGGAGTTCACTTATTAAAATTATTGTACGAATGACGCAATTTTCCTAATAGTGAAACTCTTCGTTCAACAAAAGTGATCCATTTCTTGAAATGTTATAAAATGCATACCCATTATATATATACCTACCTAATTTTGATGTTGTCAATCA
The DNA here is from genome assembly GCA_918026855.4 of Phaedon cochleariae. NCBI lineage: Eukaryota > Metazoa > Arthropoda > Insecta > Coleoptera > Chrysomelidae > Phaedon > Phaedon cochleariae. The sequence continues at coordinate 33,021,618 of OU896714.1, read as the reverse complement.
AGCTGATAAGACTGTTGTCTAGCAATACATCGAAAAATCAAGCTAAATAATCGTCATCCTGTGGGTGAAAACTTCGGACAGCAAGAGAGCAAAAATTATTCGGAGAAGTGCGTTAGTAGAGTGATAAGTGATTCATGGAATGGGAAGAAGAAGAAGAACATGTTAACAATATACCACTGGAAATCATAAGATAAGCTTAGAGTGCGTAAATATATTCATTCCATAAATTGGTATGTGGATATAAGGAATTTGAGAACAGAGAAATACTTTAAGGCCTGAGAGTCTTAATAAGCCTGCGTGCGGTGTAAACTGACACTTTACGCCTGCAAACCGGGTGGTTAAGTGCACTTTACCGCCCGGTAGTGCTCAAAACTATATTCTCTTCAAGAGTGAATGTTCTCAGAAAATGCGAATAACATCTAGTTGGTTGAAATTTAATAACACATCTACAAAATTTTGGGAAAGTTGTAGATTCTTTTTTGAATTATATGCGTTAATGCCTATGCTATTTTAAGATACTGGCACTGGTAATAGACGTTTGCACGTCAGCAACTGGTTCCTAATGGTGCCTTTTTGCGAGCTCCAAGGTATTTCAATGAGTGATGTGGTCCGCTTAAGAGAGCTGGACCGTAGATCAGCTCTCTTTCAGAGTTTTTCGGATGTGTTTTGTAGGCTAGTAATGCACTCACTACCATATGCTGCAGTGGCAGGCATGCCAGCTACCTCGTTAACCCCCGTTAGAGGAGGCCCACTGAGTAGCATTGGCCAGGTGCCTCGTTAACCCCCGTGGAGGCCCATTAATCAGCATTGGCTCGCACACGCTCAGCTGGTAGTTTTCCACACCCACCAACATACTCCGTCCTACTTTTTCTCTGATGTTCACAACCACATTATCATCATTCCTTCCTGTATAGGCTTTATTACCAACTCCATGCGCCATTTTAGGAGCAGCATTGTTAATTAAAACGCAACAGTGAATCGTGCAGGACTATCCCGAGCTGATGCTGCGCCAATATCGCTCTGCTTTTTCCAGATAACTTATTAAGAGAAGATTTGCCCTAAATCTAACAAAATGCCCACGACTTTCTAAAAAATTAGATATTTTGACACGAGAATTGTTGATTGAAAATTATGGTGCATTTTAGATATTATGTCAAAATGAGGTGAAAAAAAAAATGTATGAAATAAAAAAAATCACAGTGTGTTTCGGACATGAGAAGGCAGGTCATCACAAAATTTCGTGAGAACGAATACATTTTCTATAAGAGGTAGAAATAAAATACCAGAAACATGGTTCCCTTCATTTTTAACATAAATTTCGAGATTATGAAAAAAGAGTGTAATCAGCAGAATTATAGATCTCTTTATCATCTATACGACTTCGTCATTTAACTTTCCCCAATTGGACTTGTTTTGCCAGAAATCCAGATTATATTTTTTTTTCTACAAACGTCAAAAAATGACAAGGTTCGCGCATTGATAACAAATTGCGAAGTGACACTTTTTTTCAGTTTCCTACGTTACCATGATACCTTGAACATAACAATGCGCGAAGTAAAACAGTGCGCGAAGTACCTACTTCGCGCATTGTTATGTAAAATATATGAGATATTTTTATTCCAACTTAATGGTCCTCAATCGAGAAAACATCCACGAAATCATTCATTCCTGAATGTTCAACCATAACTTTGTTTTATCTCTTGGAGCGCACGAAAGGAAATTCCTATTATGTTCGTGGAACATCGTGCGTACCTAGAGAGGATAGGGGGAGGCTTTTTAAGCCAGTTCAACACTATTTTTTATATCAAGCTAAGCATATTTTTACTTTAGAACTATATTTTTTGACGTTTGTAGAAAAAATTTTGTTTGCAACTCGAGCGCGAAATACTTTGGTCATCTCGACTATTTTTTCAAAAAAATCAGATCTCGATCACCAAAGTAGCATTTCGCGCTCTAGATACAAAAATAACTATTTTAGGTTTCAAAATTTATCGACACTGGTCTACAAGAACTCTACCTCCAAAATGATTGGAAAATATTCCCTACGAACGCACATTCTCTTTCGTTCGATCCAGAAGATGAAAAAAAAATGCTAGTAATTGTATCATGCGAGAAGTAGGAATTCAACAGTTACCAATATTTGAAGTAACGGTTCAAATGTTCGTTCAGAACCCAAATGATTCGGAACTAATAGGTACATTGAACGATCTCTAGCGCATTCAATCGCCTTCTGCAAATCCTGGAATCGAATAAATCGATGGAATATAATAGGAATAACGAACGTAATATACGAACCCATTAACTTTATATTTTCAGTGATTCGTTACTGTCGGACCTTCTATTCGAAACTGATGAAGGTTTACGGTTCACCCCTTCGTTCATTAATAAAAGCCCATCAGAACATATGGGGATCATGATTCACGTCAAATTTTCCACACATCTCTTCAGAATCTCCCTTTATATCTACTTCAATTATTTCCAAATCACATACATGCACACGTATTCGTTATCAAAGAATATCAGGAGTATCAGGAATATCAGCAGGTATAGAAAAACCCCAACATGTCACGAAATCAAAAACGAAAAGCAAAATTGTTAAGTACTCGGCGATTTTCAGACTGTATTCTAAGAAAACTGTTGGTGTCTTTTTCAATTCCAGTCTATCAGAATCAACACAAACTCTATTCAACACCAAAATTGTATTGGGAATTTGATATCGTGGGGTTCAACGGTGTAATTCATGATACATTATAGCAAATCTGAATTCGGAATCATACTTTTTATACTCATTATTTGAATTCAAACTGTAAACATCGAATTATACCATTTATGAATCACAAAATTGATATATCAAGAAAAATTATCATAAATAGGTGTTATTTTTCAAAATTTATATCATGAAAGTGATCAACTATCATATTTTTCATGTGACTATCAATTTTATGAATAACCCATATTCACACAAATAATTTCTCTTCAAGATATTCACCTAGTAATGAGATTGATAATCAAACGAGTGTATTTTCCTATATCACTGGGATAAATGACACCGGAAGAGTTGTAAATCAACACCACTAATATCAGAAAAACATCGAAACAAATTTGTCGCCATACACTGTTGCCACCTCGTCTATTTTATATTACACGAACCTATTTCATATATTACACTTTGAACATCGTGATGTGAGATAATGATTAGAAGTTGATGAAATCAATGTCGATGGAGGATGATACCCTCTAATTAACGACTGCATCATTCTGTATCATTTTTCGTGATTACTGCAGAGCTTATATGAATTCTGGTACACCATTCGTCAAAAGTACTTGACAGGCAGCACATCGTTTTGTATTCAATCTAGAATGATGTCGAACAACTCCTTTTCAAAACACGTTCGTCTATGGAACGACGAAGCTTATTCGGTAGCCTTTGCCAACGGAAGTATTTCCAAGAACTCATAAGGACAATTTCAATCAAGTACCTACTGCCTATGTTCATAAAATTATCATAAAAGTAGGTACATATACTTAGTTATTTCGTATCCTGATGCTTGGCAACCTTGCGCATCTTCTTTGTGTACGTGCCCCTATCACTTCCACACTCCAGAGTTCCACAGCCATTCGTATTAAACGTTGAGCATTGAGCAGTATTTAGCACTGTCTTTCTTCATGTCCTTTCTTTAAGCACGGATCATTTTGCTCTTTCAGTGAAAGTGCATGATTGTTTCATCATAAAGTGTATGAAAATATCATTAAAATGCGCAGAAAAGTGTATCGTAGCTGAGGAGTCAAAATCAGAAACAATCGTCTCGATATTTCGACACTAAATCGAAATTGATGGGACACAGAGCTACGACAGGTAATACAAATCAAAATAAGTTGATTGGACCCAACTTGTTTACATAAAAAAATGTACCGTTTGTCCGTGAGACGAGTTCAAAGTTTCCATGAATAAACACATTTTCGTTCGCTGTTCAAAATCAAGTGAAACATATTGAATGATATTTGACGAAAGTGCATTTTATAGTACAACTCTTCTTTCAGTTATCGAAAAATCCCGTAAGAAATTTTAGAAGGTTTGAAACCACCCTCACACCCTAACATTTTTTTCAGAACATTCTTGAAGGTGGTATTAGGGTTCTAAATTTTTTTAAGCGAGCTGACTGATTTCACTCCATTTTGTTATTCCAGTTGAGTTTCGTATTCCGTATAGTTCCGAAGGAAAAATTTTTTTCCTTAAATAATGCTAACAGATATTCCTAGTAAGTTAAATAAAATAGTAATATAAAATTTAGTTGGCAGTGGAAACAATGAATTAACGTTCGTATTGATGGAGGTAGACGTCATATTGCACATTTATTTTTAAAATATTCTGTCTTTGTTTTCACTGTCAACTTGTAATATAATGATATAAAACCTCGTATAAAACCGAGTATAAAACTTTATATACTGGAAATATCTGTGAGCATCATTCAAGAAAACCCTTTTCTCCTTCGAAACTATACATAATACGAAAGTTTCACATGAGTAACATAATGAAGATAAAAATTCAGTCATCTCGCTAAAAAAAATCAACCCTTCTACAATTTCTCTCGGGATTCTCCGATCACTGAAAAAACATTTATCCTCTGAAATGCACTTTTGTCTAATAATATCATCCAATTTGTTCCACTCATTTTTGAACAGCGAACGAAAATGGGTTTATTTATGAAAACTTTGAACTCGTCTCACGGACAAACGGTACATTTTTCAATATAAAGAAGTTGGGTCCAATCAACTCATTTTGACCTGTATTACCTGTGGTAGCTTTGTGTCCCAGCAATTTTAGGACACACACCCTGTATATCTCATTGAAAATATTTCACACTATAATGGATTACAAATGGATTGAAGCAATTTTGTCTCATACCTAAATGTCGGTTAAAAATTCAATGACCTGGTGTTAATAAACACCGTATTCATTGCAGATTTGATCATTCGACGATGATTTTGTGAACTAATTCCGGTGCGACTTACTGATATATATACTGATGTTTTTCATGATCAATAGTATTGTAATTCACACCAGACCAGTGCGAACTTTATTAGAGAATATTGCACATAACACACCAGACTGGTATTACTTTAAATCGATTTCGAAATCACAAATCTCACCTGGAAATGTGCAGAGATAGCACCAAACACCGGTGCTCTACAAATTGGTGTAATTTAAAACACTAAAATATGCAGGACCTCTGAGGAAATCATTCGGTGTTAGCTGGTGTCAACTGGTGTTCCAGTTTTTTTTAGAATGTAGAAATTCCTATACAATGAATATCGAAGAACCTGCCATCAATTATATTTAGGCCAATCGCAATCCAAAGTGATGGGAAAACTATCAACATTGAGTTTCTCAAACATATGGAAAGCTCAGGAATCGTTGCAGATAGACAAAATGGCTTCCGTCATCAAAGATCAGCTCCAACAGAACGACATGATGAGGAATCTCTAGCTGTGACGTTAGATATATCGAAAGCATTCAACCGTGCTTGGAACAAGGAGTTATCCACCAACTACCACCATACGGCTCGCACACCTCTGGTATGCCTCCATTGATCCAGTTCTCTTTCAAGCAGATCGCTCCATGTAGTGGATGACGGTCAGACGGAGTATCTTCTGATACCACAGTCATCATTTCGGTGTACTAGAGGGATTAATTTTGAAACATTGTACCAACTCCATATCAATGAATGTGGGGAGTAACACCACTTGTTCTATCCACAGCTTTGCAGATGACTATACTCTCCATACTGCGATCTCTTCCAGAATTCCTATTCCATATCAGGAAACTAAAAACTCACGGCGAAGGAAGGTCTACGCTGTCAATGAATATCTTGCTAAAATTACAACCTACGCAACCAACAACCTGGTTGAATTCGATGTCACCAACTAAAGCCTGTGTTCTCCCTAGAAAAACTCTTTCATTGAAAAAACGAGAAGAAACTCCACACCTCAACAGCTCCTCAGGATCTACGAAGCATAGATACGGACTCTTTTCGAATGATATTTTAACATATGGGCTTCAGCACCCAAATATACGTTGATGCTCTAACTCTAAGAGTCGATCCAGCAATTAGCCATTCGTCTGGTTTGTCATGCCACATTCATTCATAGTTCAAGAGCCGGTTGCAAATTTCGACCGTCATCTGATAACGAAATGATATATATTCCAAAGGCATGTAAAAACATCGTAATTCATCGAACGGCACCTGTGCCATTCACTATCCTGAGCAAAGTGACTGAAAAATTGCAATTTCCTGTGCAGAAAGCACTTGATTTTGCGATTTGATTACGAGATGAGAAATGTGTTATCAGATACCAATTGAATGGTATATTTCAAAACCCAGCTGTGCTACCCCTCAGTCTGAGCCAAGTTCACGACACAGCGATTTATTTGCTGCTATGAAGCAAATTAAAGGAGGTGTTGTCACCTTCGCGCATATCAAAACGTGTCGCGGTTCAATCTGATCTAAGTTAGTGGAAGAACGTCAATACTTCCTAGAATATTTCGCTTCCCTCGAAAGATGATATCCGATGAACCCGTGTAAAACTCAACATGTGGATTAAAATAATTGTAGTGTGAGCACCACACCGGTCCATCGGATATTATCTTTCGTCGAGGGCAAAATATTCACAGAAATATTGACGCTCTGCCACTAACCTATATAATCTGTTTGATTCGCGGCAAGTTTAGATATTCATAAGAGGAATATTGTTTCCTTTCATCTGCTCCTCGTTATCGCATGACGAAAGTATGTCTGGAATAATAGAAGCAAATGAATCGCTGTGCCGTAATGGATTTCCCTCAGACTGTGGGGTGGCACAGGTAGGTCTATGAGATCTACCATTAAAAAGCGATGTTCTCAGATATAATTATGAACATAACAAAATTGATTTACAGGGTGTTTTCTAACTACGGTTCCTAACTGCGGGGCGTGATTCGTTAGGTCATTTAAGAAAAAAAAATTCCTACTAACATATGTCCGGAGTTACTTCGTTTCTGAGATACAGGGCGTTGAAGTTAAAGGAAAAAAACGGTAATTATAAAATATCATGAATATACTTGAACCGATTTGGTTGATTTTGGTACTTTTATTTGAACTGATAAGGCGCTTATTTAGCCCTATTTGGATTGAAATTATTGGGGCCAGTGGCGTCTCAGTGGGCACCACAGCCAACAATATTGCGAAAAAAAAGTACGCCTCTGACTTTTTTCGGTAAATTTACATTTTGTTTAGATGGAGCAACTCAAAATTCAACTTTTTGGTCTCCTGTATTTTCTTCATATCCAGCTTCGTTTTCGTGAAAAAAAAATCAAAGCCACTGTATTGCATATCATGAACACCTGCATTGGAGAAATGAGTTTTTCATTATTTTCGCCAAAAATTGAATTGACACTTGATATGCTGAAATTTTAGAAAATTTTACAAATAAAAGTACCAAATTTCAATCAAATCGGTTCCAGGATATTCATGATATTTTATAATTACCGTTTTTTTTTTGGTTCCAACGCCCTGTATCTCAGAAACGAAGCAACTACGGACATATGTTCATAGGAACTTTTCTTCTTAAAATGAACTAACAAATCAACCCCTACAGTTAGGAACCGTAGTTAGGAAACACCCTGTATATGTACATACCTATAATAATACATTGAGAATTCGCACACTCTATTTGATGAAAAATATAAATTCTTTCTCGGTTTATTCAACAGAAAACAACTACTTTCCTGGCTATATGCCACGACGAACATTGAATTACATCTATTGAACATACACCATGAAAAATGAAAATCCTCGGAAATTGAGAATTCGCATCATCTTTCAAATCGGATAAAATAATATGATTTATCATGATATGGAAATATAACTTACCAAAATGTTCAGTATTGAAATGAAAATTGAAGTGTATATGAGGATAATACTTGTATAAACTCTGATCTCGATGAGCTTGGAACTTCCAAAATAATCATCCGTATTAGTGATATGGGAGTTACATCCCTCACAAACAGGTTATATGACTTCACTCGAATAAATTCATTCCGGATATCAAATCCTCATCAGTAACCAGAATTCCAGTTATCCTTTCAGCCATTCTTCATGATGTACACAATTCTCATCTTCCTATATTATAATTAAAACTATATCAGATGACGGTAGAAATCTGTAGCCGGCTCTCCTACTATTCCTCGACCAGCGACCTTCCACTATTTTGATGAAACTTCCACGGAAAATCTATTTAGTAGGTACACTCGTCTTCAGTGAACATGTCGCGGTTGGACGGTATGAGCGCTTTAACTGCAGCAGTGATCAAGAAAGCTGACACCGTTCATGTGCGACATGTTCTCTGAAGACGACTGTACGTACCTACTCCATCAGTCAGCACATTCTTTCTACGTGAACCTCGTGATATATCGAGAGAGTCTGAAATTGGAAGACTGAAAGAGAAGATTTCCATCCCAGAATCAAGAGTTCCAAAGAGACTGATGTCAGCCTATTCGGAACATACAACTCTAGTTGGACTTCCTTGCTCCTGTGGCTCGAACTATAAGACTTTCAAGTTCGAATTATCAGAAGTCCTGCTCTTCAAATTTCACTCAACAAAACAGAATTGCAATCAAAATCCGGCCCACATTCAGAACTTCAATCCGGTCGGCGCCCTAGGTTGTGCAATATTCTCCTAGTATGAATTTTTCCTATAAAGCATTCGACTACGAGGGTATTTTCTTTAACTTTCAGCTTGAACGCTACTCACTAACGTTAGGACTCTCAAGTCTTCAGTGGAAATATTTTCTTTCACTTTTTCACTATAGGCTCATACTTCAGGCCTGGAAAGAGGTTCATTTCCTCTAATTCATTTTTCATAATTCTGAAATGTATTCTTTGCTCCCAATTTCAATTCTTGTCTACGCCATGTGGTCATTATCTTTCACTCTTAAATACTAACCCCGTTTCAGTTTTGTTCTTTCATTTTTACATACTCTTTTCTTTTGAATGGGTGTTATTCTACCATAATTTTTCTCGGTTTCAAAAATAATCGACCCTGGTCTATTGAGACAGTTGTAGAACATGGATTTCCATGACTCCGCTATCAATCAATCAATCAATCAATAATTTATTGTTTCTTGAACTTACAGTTTCATAACAAGGGTTTAGTTATATTTGCATAATAAGTGGCAATTGAATTAGAAGTTTATAAAATTTGTAGTACAATTGTTGTTAGTAACACCAAAGTTTGATACATCAGTGAGTACATACAATAGAGTGTTAAAATGTATTGCTTACAAACTATATCTGGCGATTGGTACACTAAGAGTATAATACAAATTATGTAATAAGAAAAGTGTAGGATATAAAGAGAACCAATAGAAATAATTATATATTATATATATTCTGATATCAGGTAGGTAACGGCCTATTCATTTATTATGAAGGAGCGTAATTTCAGTATATTCCATATATGAGTGTATATCGACTTAGCAATGGAGGGCGTCATATTATCGAGGGAATGAATAAGTTGATTTGAATCGGTCAGGAATGGGGTATTTGGTGGTTTGATGGATAGTAGAAGATCCGAACCTAAATCGACCTTCACCGAGCTGATAATAGAACGAAATATATTTTATCATGAATTTAGTATATTAGAAAACATATTAAAAATGGGTTGGCTAAAAAAATCCTGGGCGGACTATTTTTAATTATCTTTCGAAAAATGATTTTTAATTAAATGTTGCAACATCAGGATAATAACAAAAAATTGTCCTGACTGAAAGTATAAAACGTATAGAATGTGCAGCCGTTGGGTTGTCTACTATTTACCTGGGCGAACTACTGGGTTGTCAGGTAAACACAGGTATATCGATGCCAGTTACTTTCACTGGATTGGATAATTAAAAAAAAATTATATCATCATAAGCGCTGTTTAATTGCGAACACGTTGATATAGGGTTGTCTGCGAAAATTCCGGTCCTATTAGGGGTTTGCGAATTTTAAAGATTTCAATTTCAACGCGCGTGGAAGTGTGTGACAGAGAGATCCGAGGTAAGTATACTGTGTAATAATAAAGGACCCACCATCGCAGTCGCTTGTGATGGGACCCTGAATAGTAGAAAGTGCGCATGCACGGTGTGTAAACTATGGAGGGTAGAGGTACCTCTACTACCCTTCATATAGTAAACAGTGCGTGTTATTTTGGAGCAACTGATATTTCAGTAGCAAAAAAAAATAATTAAATAATTACATAATAATTAAATATATTTATTATAATACTAATATATAAAAACAATATAATATCAATATATTGCGTTATAACCATAATAATATATCTATAATCTATAATAGACAATAAAAATATCAATTACTTACTTTGAAATTTTTTTGCTCTCTCTGGAAATAGAAACAAAGTGGACCGCCAAAAATTTAAATTAAGAAATAATAAAAAAGATAGACTAGACATCTTGTATAACGATTCAAAATTTTATTAAAAAACAGTATAAATACAAAAATAATATTAATGAAAATTAAATTCTAATAAATATTTTCTATTCAATATCTGATTCATCAGAAGTATCATTTTGACTCTCGAATTCGTCTGATTCATTAGATTCTTCCTCATTTGCTTCCATTTCGACAATGTCCTGGATTTTCAAAGGAGTTTGATCTCCGATAAAACCTGTTGGTTTTAATAAATCATCAAAATGCCAACCATAGTTTTCAGGATTTGACTTCGCACACTTCGCACACTTTCTACTATTCAGGGTCCCATCACAAGCGACTGCGATGTTGGGTCCTTTATTATTACACAGTATACTTAACTCGGATCTCTCTGTCACACACTTCCACGCGCGTTGAAATTAAAATCTTTAAAATTCGCAAACCCCTAATAGGACCGGAATTTTCGCAGACAACCCTATATCAACGTGTTCGCAATTAAACAGCGCTTATGATGATATAATTTTTTTTTAATTATCCAATCCAGTGAAAGTAACTGGCATCGATATACCTGTGTTTACCTGACAACCCAGTAGTTCGCCCAGGTAAATAGTAGACAACCCAACGGCTGCACATTCTATACCTTTTATACTTTCAGTCAGGACAATTTTTTTTCATTATCCTGATGTTGCAACATTTAATTAAAAATCATTTTTCGAAAGATAATTAAAAATAGTCCGCCCAGGATTTTTTTAGCCAACCCATTTTTAATATGTTTTCTAATATACTAAATTCATGATAAAATATATTTCGTTCTATTATCAGCTCGGTGAAGGTCGATTTAGGTTCGGATCTTAGACTAGGAGCAGTATAAGGGGCAGTCGAATAGAATGTGGTTAATAGTTTCAAAGGTGTTTTGGTTACAAGCAGTACAAATTTATCTTGGTAAAATGGTGTATGTGAATCCTTTGAAATTGAATTTAATGATAAAGTCATTGCAGAGTCGAAGTTGTGCAATTACTCGGGTAATATGGATAGGGATTCCGGCTTGTAGATAATCTTGAAAACCAAGTTCAATTTTTAGGAATTTGTAAATAGTGAGGTAGGAGGTCCGAGATAACAGATTCAGATCTGCTTTTTGTAGTTTATTCCTATAAGTTTCAAGTAACATTTTTTTATTTCGTTTTAGTGTGGTAGAACAAGATGCTGCTTCGAGTTGTCCCGTAAATTCGGCAAAATCGAGGTATTTTTTGAATTGACTCGCCTAATTGTATTTTGTATTTTCATTATTCATCAAATCAATCTGGCGCAAGAAACATATTTTCGGCAGACGAGAGTTCTCCATTTCGAGCATTTTGATGACCCAGTTCAGGGAGTGTTTGAATATATAGTAGGAGAATTCAACTCTTCCTGATTCCAACCGAACAGCAAAATCAGCAGTATTTTTTGAGAGCGATAGAACCCTCTTGAAAAAGGTAAGTTGTACTCTTTCTAGAATATTTGGGTATCGTAGTCCCCATGCTTGAATGCAGTTGGTGACAATGCTGCTAAGCAGTGAATCGAATAAATGGACACGTGTCAACCATGTACTCAATTTTGCCCTAGCCATAACCGCGCAAACAGAATCAATAGCTTGTTTATCTTTGTCTCTAATGCATTGTCCCATTTCCAGGAAAAGCGAGGAGCTTGAAAAGGTGACCCCAAGGTATACGAAGGACTTCATAATTTCAACTGGACAATTTTTATAGAAAAATTTGTGATTTACTGCACAAAGGGGTCCTCTCGGAAACATCATTATTTTAGTTTTATTCACATTGACAGTCAGCTCGTTATGGTCACTATATGCTTCGAGAATGTTCAGCTTACGTTGGAGGTCGATCTCACTGTCTGCCAGAATGGCGAGATCGTCTGCATAGAGCAGCATCAACAGTTCTTTTTTATTATCGATGTTGATTCCTTTAGCACCCCTGTTAAAAAAATACTGTTCGATATCTGAGAGAAATAGAGAGAAAAGCAGTGGGCTGAGAGTTTCACCTTGTAGTACTCCTGTTGTAATATCTAGGGCACGAGTAGATCCATCTGCAGCTAGTACCTCCATAGTAGCGTTCTCATAAAGTTTTTTTATTAATGATACAAGTCTACCGCTTACCCCGAAATTTTTGCCAAAGCAGGGTGTGACAAATTGAATCAAATGCTCTCTTATAGTCAACAAAAGCCACAAATATTTAACGTTTTCTCAACCTCAAATGCAGATTTATCGCAGAGCTCAAAACAAATATGTTGTCGATGCAATGAAATATTCCAAGGGATTATGTCACAAATTACCACTTTCCCTCACCGTCTTCTCTAATCGAGACAACCTTCCCCTCAACCTTGTTCACGATAATATGTGAAAAACTGTAAAATTTCACTCACCATGGCCAAATGCAAAGTCTTCTCGTCTATCCCATAGTCGGTGGAGAGTTGCTGTATGAACCCGTGTATGGTCGGCGCGTGCATCTTGTAGTTCAGCACCTTGAGGATGAGCTGCTCCATCTTGAGCACCTGTTTCGGGGAGAAGGTGTCCCCCGTAAGGTAAGACCATTCCCGCGAATCGATCGGCTGGTATTCCTCCATCTTAGTGGCTACCATCATGGCCGCTGCGCCGACAAGTTGGAATTTCTGACGTACCTGAATGGGGCAATATGGAATATTTTACTGATCTAGGTAATCAGTCTTCAACGAAAGAGAGATATTCATTATACAAGGGCAAAGAGTACTAGTTATCAACTCGAGGTGTGTTCGCGAGTCGATCAGCTTGTATAGTCCTTCATCTTCGTGGCTACCATCATGGCCGCTGTACTGACGAGTTGAAATTTCTGACGTACCTGAATGGGACAATATGAAATATTTTCACTGAGCTAGATGATCAGTCTTCCACGGAAGGAAGATATTTATTAAACAAGAGCATGCAAAGAGTATCAGTTATCAACTCGAGGTGTGTTCGCGAGTCGATCAGCTTGTATATTCCTTCATCTTCTTGGCTACCATCATGGCCGCTTGGGACAATATGGAATATTTCTACTGGATCAGGCTATCATTCTTCCACGAAAGAGAGCTATTCATTATACAAGCGCAAAGAGTAATAGATATCAGCTGGAGGTGTGTTCGCGAGTCGATCGGCTTGCATATTCCTTCATCTGGATTACCGACAATTGGACGTGGTCAATTGGACGCACGAAAATTGGACGCGGCGACAATTGGACGCGGCGACAATTGGACGAATAAAAATAATTTTATAATTCCAATGAAATTTATCGCATGGAATATGCAGGGCTCATATCTATAATATAACAAATACCTAACCTAACCTAACCTAACCTAACTCAAGAACCATGTTGACACTAAAGTAGTCTTCTCACTCATGAAAATTGAAATGAACGCGTCAAAGTTGACAGTTCAAAAAATGAGTGACAACCGAGTACACAATAGATTCACGACAAGTATGTATACGCCCAACCCTCATATTTGATTAAATAATCAGCGTTTTTGGTAGTAGGTAAAATATTGTACTATATTCGTATCGTAAATTCATATTACGATATGAGATAGGAAAATAATTGTCAAACGAGGCCATAGGTATTTGTTATAATTATGGATATAAGCCCATCAGTATTTCATATTTTATACAATGAATTTCATTGGAATTATAAAATTATTTTTATTTACGCATGCGTCCAATTGTTGCCGCGTCGAATTGTCGCCGCGTCTAATTGACGCCGCGTCTAATTGACACCGCGTCTAATTGACACCGCGTCTAATTGTCGCCGCGTCCAATTGTCGCCGCGTCCAATTGTCGCCGCGTCCAATTGACTGCGACCAATAGTCGTGCGTCCAATTTTCCACGTCCAATTGACGCGACACCCTTCATCTTCGTGGCTACCATCATGGCCGCTGTACCCACGAGTTGGAATTTCTGACGTACCTGAATGAGACAATATGAAATATTTCCACTGAGCTAGATGATCAGTCTCCCACGGAAGGGAGATATTTATTAAACAAGAGCAAAGAGTACTAGTTATCAACTCGAGGTGTGTTCGCGAGTCGATCAGCTTGTATAGTCCTTCATCTTCGTGGCTACCATCATGGCCGCTGTACCTACGAGTTGGAATTTTGAACGTACCTGGATGGGAGAATATGAAATATTTCCACTGAGCTAGGTGATTAGTCTCCCACAGAAGAGAGATATTTATTATACAAAAGCCAAGAGTAATAGATATCAACTCAAGGTGTATTCGCAAGTCGATCGGCTTGTATATTCCTTCATCTTCTTGGCTATCATCATGGCCGCTTGGGACAATATGGAATATTTTTACTGGGCTAGGTTATCAGTCATCCACGTAAGAGAGATATTCATTATACAAGAGGAAGGAGTAATAAATATCAGCTCGAGGTGTGTTTGCGAGTCGATCGGCTTGCATATTCCTCCATCTTAGTGGCTACCATCATGGCCGCTGCGCCGACAAGTTGGAATTTCTGATGTACCTGAATGGGGCAATATGGAATATTTTACTGAGCTAGGTAATCAGTCTTCTACGGAAAAGATATATACAGGGAGGGACTTGCTCGAGTTCTATGATAGCTAGAAACTCGATTCAGAAACGAATGTGAATGAGACAACAAGGTCCATAACTTGAAATTATAGCCGCATACACAGGGGTCACTAGACACAAGATCACTTCTATTGAATATGATTCCCCGGATTCATGGTGCACCCTGTATACTAGAAAATAATTCGAAGAGTAGCTTATGAAGTCTCCAATAACTTCCGATGAATTTTTTTCCATCCCTATCATCCTAGCAGCTATGGTCCGAGCGAGCATAAGTGGGCCACCCTGTAAAGTAAATCTAGCATCTCTATAATTTGATTATTTTCATAAATTCCACGCGATATGAGTAGGAATCATCATGTGGCAATCTCATTATTTTATTATCATCACTCAGACGTACTCGACAAACCCAGTTAGCACACCTTTTTGTCGTCAACCTCTAAATATGTCGAACAACTCTTTTATACATAAACCCGCAAATCTTTGGAATTCTTCGCCAAACAGAGTATTCCCAAAAATTTATAACCTCCAAAAGTTGAAGAAATCCCAATAACTACCTCCTTTCCCTATCCTCCAGGTACCCACGATGTCCCCCGCACATTATAGGGATTCCCTTTCGTGCGCTCCGAAAGATGAAAACAAAGGTGTCCGTATCTCTTCTTCTTCTCATTCTTCGTTCGCCTGAGAGTTTACTTCGACCTTTTGATAGTGTAAAATAACCTATTGAAATCACAACGAAATTTGTATTCAAGCACTAAGCTTGGACGTTCCCCTTTCTTCACATTTTTGAAGTGGACATCCCGCGCTTTTTCCATGTCAATGTATTGTTGAACTAGCATAAATATATGCTGCGTTATTGTTATGGACTTTTGTTTATACCAATATATAGTATAGTTAGGCTATCAGATGGCGGTGTCAAGTCAATTTTCAATATATTGTGACATTCCCACTTTTTACCCCGTGGTTTTCATTCAGAATCTTCAGTAGATTGTAGGTATTCCAATCTTGGATGTTCGGAGAAAAAACAAGAAAGCGAAATAATAATTGCCACGTTCATACCGTATGGATATTTGGTATGCTTACCAAGGTGATCTGACCAAATTCAGACCAGATACCTCAGTTAACGCATTTACACCATCTATCACTAGTTGACTAACGTTACCAACTTTGTTTCCATTCGATTATAATTTGGGGGTTAGGTTGTTTAACTTCACCTGATTATGTAAATAATTGGAAATACCATTTGACAAGTTTCAAAATTAGCTAAAATTTGATGAAATATTGTTTTGCAGAATCATAAAACAACTGACACTGGCACTTTTTTTTTTTTTTATCGCTTGGAGCGCACGAGAGGGAATCCCTATAATGTTCAAAGAACATCGTGCGTTCCTAGGGAGGATAGGGACAGGAGGTAGGTATTGGAATTTTTTTTGAACTTTTGGAGATTATATGTTGTTGGGAACACTTCCACAGGCAATGAATTCCAGAGCCTAGCCGTTCTATGGATGAAGGAGTCTTGATAAAGTGCTGTTCGACATCTTTCGAGGTGGACAACGAAAGGATGTGCTGACTGGGCTTGTCTAGTTCGTCTGATTGGTATTGCTAGTGAAGGGATGATAGCAGAGATTTCCGAAGAACATTTCCCGTGGAAGTATCGATAGAAAAGTGAAAGGTCGCCGACCTTTCTACGGTGTTCTAATGATGCCAAAGAGTGAGTGAGTGTGGCGTCACCCACCAGGTGAATGGCTCTTCTCTGGATGGAATCTAAGAGCATCAGCGTATGTTTTGGTGCTGAACCCCATATGTGGGAACAGTATTCTAGAACAGGCCGTATCTGCGCTTTGTAGATCATGAGAAGCTGTTGAGGTGTAAAGTAGTTTTTCGCACGGAACAAGAATCCGAGTTTTTGGGAAGCAGCTTTTGCGATGGATCTGACATGATTATCCCATGAAAGAGTGTTGCTGATGGAAATACCGAGCATGGATATGGTGGGCTTGGTGGGGATGGTGGAGCCAGACATTACAATATCGGGCATACTGAGTTCCGCCTTTCTAGAGAAAATGCAGGCTTGAGTTTTGGTGGCGTTGAATTCAACTAGGTTGTTTGTTCCCCAGGCTGTGATTTCAGCAAGATCTTCATTCACAGCATTGACCTGCCTGCGCCGTGAGGTCTTAGTTTCCTGGGAAGAAATGGGAATTCTGGAAGAGAAAGCAGTATGGAGGGTACTATCATCTGCAAAGCTGTGGATGGGGCAAGTTGTTACTCCCAACAGATCATTGATATGAAGCAGGAATAATGTTGGTGCCAAAATTGATCCTTGTGGAACGCCGGAATTGATGCCAATGGTATCAGACGATACACCGTCCACTACCACGTGAAGCGATCTGCCTGAAAGAAAACTCGATAAGAGATGGCACTCAACTGAAGCCAAGGATGTACAAAAGAAGACCAGAGTGTTTACACCGTCTTGGTCATCATACTATTTTAGCCTGGTATACGCAACAAATTTCGGTGCCAAACCAAGTTGGTAACTTCACCAAGTGGATAGTTTTATACCACACTAATCAAGAGTATTTAGCTAAAATATAGTCATTAGGTGTATATAATCAAGGTCATTAGTCAGCTAGTCAAGACACGGTATATACGTGGCCAATATCTTCTATTTGGTTATAAAGTAATTGCCGGACTCGCTTTCTCGTCCGCCAAAAATTAAAACGCCAGATACTTTTAACTTTCACCATTTTTTAAAGTCCGTTACGTTTTGGTGCCTTCGCCAGTTTTTCAAGTTCATCGTCAACTTTTCAGGTCGAAGAAAATATTAATAACCTGCAATAACTCTCAAGTACACGAATCCACTGAATCAACATCTCCTATCTCTTAGTAGTGCAGCTATTATCGGGGGTGAATGAATAATAGATAATTCTTTTATCGATAAATACATGTTTAATTGTATGAAAATTTTATTGTCATGGCAAGCAATCGAGAATCTAGGGAGTGAATGAAATGTTTTTTTCTACTTCCCTTGATTCAAGATTTTTTTGCCTGATGACAATAAAATTTGAATGCAATTTGTGATGTATTTATCTTATAAAAAATTATCTCGGATGTATTTCAAATCTGCCGAAATCGGAAACAAATCAGGTATGCGTCCCAACACTCCCAACCCAAAAAACCAACCGTAACAATGTTGTTTGTTCTTGATGACGTCTAGTACATCCTTTTTAGTCGAATTGAAAGTTGAACATCAGCTCCTAGGAACTAAAGTTCATTTTTAGCTCCTAGGAACTGAATATGTTGCCTAGTAACATACCTATTTTTGTGTCAGTAATAGAAACGTCAGTTCAAGAGCTAATTTTGGTATCGAAATCGGTCGGTTGCAGAACAAATGTTTGATGAATTGAATTGTCAAATCTAATCAAGACTTGACATTTATAATTCGAATCTTGTTGCCTAATGGTGATTTTACTTCGAGATAGAAAAAGCTCTTGTGTAATTATAAGTGATATTCTTTCGTTTTGAACGAACTGACACATTTCACTCTTCTATCGGTTATTGGGAAAGCAAGGTGGCTTTTTTATCACTACAAATGCCTGGTGATTGGTCGGTTTCACGAAATTGAAGAAATCTAATTGGTTCTTGGAATATGCGTTTATTAATCATCCTAATTAATATCAGTTCATGCCACTGAATCAATTGAAATTTAACCCAATCTGTAGAATGATAGGTACTACAATGATGGAAATAAGTAGATGGTGCGCGTAGTTGGCCATTTTCACGTATTGAAAACATTTTTACTAGATGATGATGCTGCTATTGCTGCTGAGACAAGTGGAAATAAGATGGTTCGCGGAACATATGTAACAGTGGAATTATTCAACTCTGAATTCGAAAAATCTGCGGCAATAATAATTGACAGATGTCATAATTGTGCAATGTCTCTATCTATCCGAAAACAGCTAAAAACATTGTTCACGAGACTCTCGGGAGGCCGAGAAGAATTTCTGAAACAAAAGCGCATCAGTAATTATACACCACCTACTTTATTTCCATCGTTGCTACTACCATATACTCTGCCAAACATCAAATTGTCGCTCTTTGTTTTCAAAAAAAATCCATGGTTCTGTCAGGTTTATATGAAATTGGCAGAACCACTCGGTATCTATTTACTATGGAGAAAAACTAATGCTACCAAAAATGTTCCCTATTTTATCGCTGATCAATTAATACTTCGAAAAATGTGTTGCTCATCTTCTTCATAAAAAAATCTTTGCTTCTGCTAGGTTCATATGAAGCTAGCAGAACCACTGTGAATTCGTCCTTTTTTATTAACAGTATTACCATAATTTGTCTCTAACTCATCGCTAAATGATTATCGAAACATGAAATTTGTCGTTCATCGTTGTTTTCGAAAAAGAAAAAGACATCAAGTTATAAAAATTCATTGTCCACCACCTGAAGTCTAAGTTCGGATCAAAACTTTCGTATGGAAATGAAATAGTAAGTGCAAGTGTATGATGCAGTTTCAACCTCGATGATCATTATAAATAAACGAGATGTTAATCATGAATCATTGAAAACATGATAATCTTATAGTATTTTTCCATAACTCGTTGGATCAGAAATTAATTACCACTTATCTTGCTAGGTTCATAGACGAAGTATGCAAGCATGCAGGTAAATCGCAAATCAAACAAAACTATAATTATTCACAATCAATCTACCCCCTACCACACACATACAGGGTAATTCATTCACTGGCAATACGTATCAGAGATATTCAATACCTATATAATAATCATTGTCGATATAGGTCGCGTGCACGATCACCGACGCTGGAGGCAAAATATTGAAACACAACCTCATTCTTCTGTGAATTATTGAAACACAACCTCACTTTTTCATTTGGTTACAGAGGAATCGAAGGGTTGAAATAGTTTTTCACAATATTTTGGCATACGAATCGTTTTTTTGCGCTATTCATCAATTCAAGCATGCCTTCGCATTGTGCTGTTGTACAATGGACAAAAAATGCAGCAAGAGACTAAGGAATATGATTTTTCAGGTATATAGTAATCTCACATAGTTATCATTATGAAATGTTGTCATTCCTTTTAAAATTCCTTCTGCCTTCTGCCACTCCTGCAATACAAGCTAATACCTACTGCTAATAGATTGAAAATGTCTACAACACACACGATCGTCAGCATGTCAGACCAGTCCTCCCGATTGATTGCATGAATCCAATCTTCTTGCATTATTTTAAAAATTTCAGGTGTATTATCGTAAAAGGAATTCCGATGAGATATCAGAGAAATTACCAAATTTCAAGAATGAAAACTATAGGTGAGTGACTATAGTAGGTACTTATTTTCAAATCATAATGTACCATCCGGATTCCTTCATCTTCCGCTGCAGTTTTTGTGCATTTTACAACAGCACAATGTGATGGCATGAGCGAATTGATGAATAGCGGAAAAATACGATTCGTATGCCAGAATAATTGTGAAAAACTATTTCGATCACTTGTAAACAAATAAGAAAAGTGACATTGTGTTTCAATATTTGGCCTCCAGCGTCGGTCATCTGACAGTTCTTGCACGCAACCCATTGGCCGACTTATGAATTTTGCGAACAAAGACAGACTATATTATTATACAGTGTGAGGACCTCAACTGGAGTAAATTCGCTAGCAGGAAGTTGAATGATTTTTTAAGAATTCCCAAGGCACGATAACGTATTGATGTATTACATAACCCATCAGGAGTAGCTGGAATCAGAGTCACTGGATGGTATTAGTAAAAAATAGTTCGGACTTAGCAGAACTCCTGTCCTTTTCTATATTACAATGGTTTGAGTGAATATGTAAAAGAATAAAACATATATTCTGCTCTTCGTCTTCTAAATTCCCCTAGAAACCCCTGATTGTCAGGTACGATTCTAGAGGTTCGAATTCCTGTCAAATCAATCATAGCCGTAGATGAAAAATTAAAATTGGGTATAAACACCCACTTCAATTTCTAGCGATACGGCACTTTTCGCAGAACAGCAGTTATAAAAATGAATGCATTTTACAACATTTCAATGAAAAAATAGACAGATATGGATATACTATAGCTAGTTCGAACGGTATTGAAAACGTCATTCAATGATATATCACGTTGCGATTAACTTGATTTCCTCAGTTTCGTGGATGGATGGAGATTGCGAACCTACTATCTTTTGATTGAATTTTCACAAACCTGAAACCTTATTACCACTTCGCCACGAACCTTATTGATAAATAAAATGAATAGCAAGATAACAACACTGTATTAGTAGAATTATCAGCAATGAGGCTGGAGAATAATAGGTTGTGTCAGGGTAAACATTATAAATATGGATAGAAGAATAGTAACATAATCATCATATATTTTTATAATATTCTCCATATACTCAAGATATTCGAAAATATTCCCACAATATTTGGAATGAATATTCTGAGAATATGTCGAATAGAATGATCATAGGATATTGTTTGCAGAATGAGAATATTATATGATCCTTCTGAGAACATTTTATGAGAATATTCTAAAATACCTATATTTGAACGTCGTCAGAATATTCAATAGCAGAGCTATTCCAGAGTTGTGGTATACAGACCTTTCGGAAACACCCAGTATAGATTTGAATAATACTCACCACAGAAATGTGATTGAGGAAACGATCGATGTAATTCACACTCAAATGGAACGTTTCGTCGCAAAATTTGTACTCTTCAGCGACGCTAGAGAGCCAATCTATGAGGATGCTTCTCGACTGCCAGTTGATGTCAACCTGTTTCATCATGTAGCTTGATTTGGGTCGGGAGCTGCTTTCTTCCATATACCGTAAATAACGCCATATTTCCTATAAAACAATAGCTGATATGAATAATGGTAATGTATATGTCTATCCAAAGTCAATTTCAGCATCGTGCAGGGCGGAGACGCTTCAATCTTTAATGATGTGCCATGTGCCTCAAAATAACTCACGCTTAAGGTGAGTTCCCAATGCAGCGTTTGTGCTTAACTGTTTGAAAAATAGTTGCGCGATGAAGTTGAAATATTCTTACTCCTTGGCGTTGTTGCTTTGTGTTGACAATTCATGAAAATGGAGAAATTTTGAATGCAACTTCATTACCATAATTTCTGAGAGTAATTTTAGGGTTAGTGACATTGCAGAATTACACAAGTATACAAGTATATACCTACCCAATCATATTATTTTCACCGTGTAATTTTCGTTTTATTGAATTACTTATCTGATGCAGCTCTGTATTAGTCGAATCAATGAATGACACGCCAGCGTAGCCTCGTCAACCATTAATGTTCTATATCCACATTGGATATTGGATTGCTCCCAGACAGCACTGTATATTCCTAGAATATTCTCTAAATATGCTTAAAAGGAGTAGTATATTCCGGATATTCATCGATTATTCCTAGAATATATACATCCTCTGGAACATCTAAAAGGAATATTCCAAAGTGAATAGTCGGATATTGTTAGGGAATATTCAGGTATGAATTTTCCAGGAATATTCCCAACTGAATATTCTCTGTCTTTCACACGATGTTACTCTTTGTGCTGAAGTAATGTACCAATTTTGAGATTGATATCTTATCAAATACGCGAGTAATTAAAACAAAACAGTTTTTAATTCTCAACTTTGACACCCTGTATATCGAATATGGAGGGGTTAAATGAAAAATGGTATCTAAAAACTCATTTTGTTTTTGTTCAAGGAATATATGGTTAATGGATTGACCTCCTTTTAGCAGACATACACCCTGTATACAGGGTGTTCCTTAAAGACATGTTAAGGTGAGGGGGTGATTCTTTGACTTATTTTAAGACGAAAACTTCATATGAACGGATATCCTAAAAGTCTCAACTTTTGAGATACAGGGTGATGAAGTATTGAAAAATATTCAGTTTTTTGATAATAACTGAAACAATATTGTATACAACTCCATGAAATTTGGTACACGTCTTTTATGCATCAAGGTGCATTCTCTGATGTATAAAAATTTTCATTTTCTCTACCACACGGAATATTATTGTTTATATCTCACTTGAAAGTGAGCAACGACATGAAATTTTCAAATGTTATACAATGTCATGAAAGGCTATTCAATTAGATACAGAAAAAATTCTTCTGTTGATACTCGATAGAACGCTTCGTTTTCGATAAAAAACGGAATAACCAGACCAGACCTCAAATTTTGATGTATGAGTTCTCCATTCAGGACATCTATTACTGGATAACCACAGTATGTAACATTCTGATATCTGTATACCGATTCAATCACATAGCAGACTGAATTTTGCCATCACAAAAATCTATACAGGGTAGATAAAAAATAATCTATGCATATTTTCAACATTGACACTCTGTATCTGAAAAGTTAGGACGTTTACGACATACGTTCATGTGAAGTTTCATTCTTGAAATGTGTCGAAGAATCGGCCCCTAGAATATTAGCATATCATTAAGAAACATCCTGTATATATAAAGAAATGCATTAAGAATTCGCATTCTGTAGGTGATAGGTAGGTAGTTGGTAGTTCATCCAACAGAAAAAAACTACTTTCCTGGTTATATGCCACGACGAACATTGAATTATATATATTGAACACACACAATAATAATTTGAAAATCAAGAATATATATGTATACAGGGTGATTCATGAGGAGACTCACATAGCCAATTGGTGAATTAGGGAATCAAGACGAGTTGATGTGAAATTGTCACATGAATTTGATAGCCGATGTTCCAGAAATGATTCATCGTAATTTTCTGAAATTTGGCAACGACGTTTCTCTATTGAAACTATTCAAGATGGCATATTATGAAAAAAAAAATCCAGATCTGGACTGGCGAAAAATTCATGTTTTATTGTTATATCGAGAAAGTTCACTTTGTGATCACTCTTCTCGAAAAATGTGATCACATTAAGAAAGATCAGATAAAATGCCATATGCACTGCTCTTCAATTTGCACGGCACACATTGACAGGTTGAATAAAAAAATATGAAACAAAATAGTTCGAATAAATTTTCAATTTCGACCTGGCTGATAATGATAACATAACTCTCAACTTTCAACTGGGTTTATGTGAATTGATTCTCTTTGCATTCTTGTTGCATAGAAATTGACAGAAGAGAGTAGTTGAGAAAGAACATATGCAATTTATTTATCGTAATTCTGAATAGATATCAATTATTATTCGTGATTTTGTTTTATGTATTCCAATTAATTTTATAATGAAATATCAGTAGGGTAACTGTTTGATTCGAATTTTCAAAATTTTGGTAGGTAGTTTTTGTAAAATCGAAAGCGATATTGTTTTTTTTGGAATTCTCAGATTGAGAAGCCCTATCAACTGTGAATATCTGAAATATCTGGAAACTGAATCTGAAGACTATATACTTTCAGCCTTGGTATAGGAAATATTATGAAATGATGTTCCAAGAACGCGAAAAATACTTGATTCTATCACTTCATCAAAAAGACTATCTCGTTATGGTAGATCTCTGTTTTCTGTGACCTGTTTTGCTGCTCAGTCTGAAAATTGTTTTGTTGAATTCTACAACAAAGAAAAGCAGAGCAGCAGAGTAGTAGATTGATTGCTAAGGCTGATAGTTCATAGCCGAGAATACCGAGGCGAGGAATTCAGCCATGGCAGTCAAAGTCTACTTTGCTGCCATGTGAAACATATATTTTTATCTCCAAATGTTATAAAACCTATTTTTTTTTTTATTTTTCATTGAAAACTCCATCATTTTGTGTTCATCCAATAACAGTGTCAATTTTGATCACCAATTTCATTCAAATCACTCAGAACGTTGCATAGCAACAAACTTTTTCTGCTTAGGCAAAGAACGTACACATTTGGTGCCAGTTAAGTGTCATGAAAATGCCACTTTCTCTGCCGGTTGGAGAAAATAGTAGATAGTTTCATCAGGATCAACAGTGACACTTTATTTGACAAGCGAATTTTGCATTCGCGAGGCGAAGCGTCTAGCGAAGCCGAGGGTATGAAGTGTGAAATCTGCCAAAATCGGAAACAAGTCAGGTATGCGTCCCAACCCAAATAACCAACCATAACAATGTTGTTTTTCTGCAACCGACACAAAAGTCGTCCATTTTGATACCAAAATTAGCTCTTAAATTGACGTTTCTATTACTGACACAAAAATAGGTATGTTGCTAGGCAACATATTTAGTTCCTAGGAGCTAAAGTTGAATTTTGGTTCCTAGGAGCTAAAGTTGAACTTTAGCTCCTAGGAACTAAAAAGGATCTACTGGACGTCATTAATGATAAACAACATTGTGACGGTTGGTTATTTGGGTTGAGACGCATACCTGATTTGTTTCCGATTTCAGCAGATTTGGCATTTCATATACCCATGCTGGAGATATACACCTTATTATAGTTTAGTATCTGAATTATAAACATTTCAGTTAAGTATTTTTGTTTTGATCAGGGAAGCCTTCAAGATTCAAATACTTGCTTGATCTGTATTTCATTCGATATTCTCGGGATGGATAACTTGTTTTTGAATAATCACGGCAAGCAATAGTTTTTTTTTTGTCTCAAACAACGATATTGTTTAGCTTCATTTGATTATCAAGTCAGAGACAGTGTAGTATGGAGAGGAATAAATAATCACTATTATCATTGTTGATATGCTCACTGGCACTGGCGCGGTATTTGCCATTAGAGCACCTGGTCCATACACAAATATGTCACTCTGTGGTTGTATTTATATTGAAACTACAATTCGAACATCCTTGAAAACCTAACCTGCTGTTAATGCAGGTAGAATATTCTCACCACATGGAATATTTGTCAATATTTGTTGCATTGCATACATATGGCACGGCATTCGTGGTTACTTCACATGTTTATTTGAGTTAATTGTTTCGGTTGCAGAAAAAATAGCATGTTTCATTCGGATCAAAAGTGACTTTGTTCGACTCGCAAATTTTGCTATCGCTCGGCTTCGCTAAACGCTCCGCCTCGCAAATGCAAAATTCGCTTGTCAAACAAAGTGTCACTTTTGATCCTAATGAAACAATCTACTATTATTCTTGATGACCTAGTACATCGTTTTCACTTCAACTTTAGCTCCTAGGAACTTAAAGTATTGCATATACCTATGTTTGTGTCAGTGATAGAAATTTCAATTCAAAAGGTTATTCTGGTATTAAAATGGAAGACTTAAAAACTTAGGTTTAGAAAAACTATTCTTTCTTCAAAAATATCGGTTTTCATTCCATATAGCGGTACCAGTCAGACGTTCCTGACAAGCTCAGTCAACGCTTCCTTTTGTCTACAACTATCTATCAAAATGCGCTTATTGTTTATAGAACGGCCAACTTTGGAACCTCCAAAGTATTTCCAACAAGTTCAAGTAAAAATTCCAATATCCAGGTACAGAGTCTTTCCCTATCCCCCCTAGGTGCGAATGATGTTCCACGAATATAATAGTGATTTATTCCAAAAGAAGAGACCTGGTATAATTTCAACATCCATCAAAGAAAACAGAATTCTTAACAAAATTCATTTACCTGTTTATATTCGTCATTATGCAGCAGACTCAACGGAAAAGAATCCCTCTCCTTTTTTGGCCGAAGTAATTTATTTTCCTTCTCAACTTTCAAAAATAACTCTTCTACTTCTGGCTGATTCTTTTGTTCCTGTAAAAAATAGTGCCTATTTAATTCATTGATATCGATTTGAGGTGTTATTACCAAAATATTCGAATAAATACAATGGTCGCAATTTTCATTCCATCCTAAAATTTAATAAATGAAGAGTTACATCAATCGAGCTACTTACAGTGTGTGCGATTTCCATAATATAGCACTCAACGAGCTCTATTCGAAAATGTGGACAAATTTGAAATATTCAGATTTTCAAGGCCTACTTTTGTTTGTTGAAAGGGTCAAGATTTCAAAAACGAGCAGCAATTAATTTTTTTCGAAATAGTGAATAGCCTATTCGATTCAGGTATAGCTGAAATACCCCAATACGGAATTTGAACGCAAAATATCATATAGGGTGTTAGTAATTCAATGGCGAATTTTGATATTTTTGATTTTTCGATTCACCCTGTATCAAGATCTGAGGATTCGATATAACCAGTGAAATAGTTATTCAATAGAGGTAGACATCGAATACATACAGAGTGACCCATTTGAAAGCGGGCCACCCCTGTATCTCACGTAATCGTTGGGTAAGGATCATGAAATTTGCTGGAGCGAGAGATATACCAAAAATGCACTCTATGACCAAGTGGGGTCATATTTTTTCTTGAAAATTTTCAGTTCTGAAAAATTAAATTTTGTCGCACTTTTCACGGAAGCACCCCCGTATCTCACGTAATTGACTTCATCTTTGGACTTTCCGTACCTCCTGCAAATTTTTGAACCCTACCACAATAATTACGTGAGGTACGGGGGTGCGCTTCCATGAAAAGTGCGACAAAATGTAATGTTTCAGAACTGAAAATTTTCAAGGAAAAATATGAATAGTTAGTGAATTGGGCGTCCTGATTCCGAATCCGAAGTGATTTTCAACCTATTTTGATTCCTAATATCATTTTCAGGAAATTGGGGTGGTTCCATGGCTGTTGGCGAGCAGTGTATATCACTGAAGATGACCCCACTTGGTTATAGAGTGCATTTTTGGTATATCTCTCGTTCCAGCAAATTTCATGATCCTTACCCAACGATTACGTGAGATACAGGGGTGGCCCGCTTTCAAATGGGTCACTCTGTAGGTACGAAGTGTCATCGCTGTAACTTCTACAGAAAGATCTCTCTGGGTCAACCAATAATTAATAAAATTGGAATCGAAATCTTCATTATTATGATCCATAACTCTTTTCTAGTGAATATAGATAATGGTGACTAATCCGGGAGAATATATTTTCTATACATGAAAATTTTCATTGTCATCTCAAAGGACCCCGCACCGCAATAGGGGGAAAATTGGCTTTCGGTGAATTTTCTCGAATTTTGGATATATCGTAGAACTCGTGATGCTGATCAGATGTCCCAATTATCAACGCTCTAAATTCAATAGTTTGGATTATACAGGGTGCTGAAGTTGACTTTTTCAAAATTTCGAATGGCCATTGTGAAGTTTCCTTTATGAATACCAAAATCAAATCGACTACGTTTTGTTTGTCCATGTGGCCGGTGAAAATCCACTATAGAGTTCAATGATATCTGCACGTACTCACGATATACAGAGTTGGTCCCAAAATAGCAAATGATTCAATTATTTCCGAAAAAGTGAGCGGTTGAAATCAATTCATTTTTGGACATTTTGTAGTATACTAATATCAACATCGATTCATGATAATTACATTTCACACACAAGATGTTCAAGTTTCCATGAAACCGCACCTGTCCTGATGATATATGCTTATCCGAATGACTGGAATCCCGTAAAACTTGGTGAGGAAGTTGATAATTCGTGATGACAACATTTTATGCAAATGCCTGAATTATACAGGGTGGTATTTGGTACTCAAAAGGGAAACTTCACAATGGCATTTCGAAATTTTGAAAAAGTCAACTTCAGCACCCTGTATAATCCAAACTGTTGAATTTAGAACGTTGATAATTGGGACATCCGATCAGCATCACGAGTTCTACGATATATCCATCGATATCAGTATATGTCCTAACAGTCTTTAGAGAGTATTTGTCTGTAATTCTATTCATGTCATATTCGACAGCTCTTTATCAAACAAGACGATTCTCAGAGTGACGTGTGTGGTGCAGTGTGTGAAGTACGGTTTTCAGAATGGTGAATCTCAACTTCAGCTTTATTGATTTTTGGTTGATCTAGAGAGATCTTCCTGTAGAAGTTACAGTGATGAAACTACGTATTTATGTATTCGATGTGTTCCACACTATTGAATAACTACTTCACCGGTTATACCAACTCCTCAAATTTTGATACAGGGTGAATCGACAAATCAATGCCATTGAATAACTATCACCCTATATGAGATTTTGAATATTTTGAATATTCCAAATTTGTCCAAATTTTCGAATAGAGCTCGTTGAGTAGCATATTATAGAATTTTTGTTTCTGAAAATCGGTCGACGGGTTCCGAATTAGGAGGGTGTTGCGGGTTGAAATCGCACACACTGTATATTATTGAATATCATTTGGGCATAGGGACAATCAATGTTTTTTTCAATTCTCATATAACTAATAGCTCACAGTTATTTATTCATCAAGAATTAACTATTGATTGAATAAAAAATACAATATATAGTGGGAGAGCCGGTTGCGAATTTCGACCGTCATTTGATAACGAGATGATATGTCCCAATGGCATGTAATAGCTTATTTTATATCAAGGGAGAAAAGGTATCAATTTTCTCCGGCGTGTGAAATTTGATTACCGACGCGTAGCGGGGAGGCCTCGAACTTCTTTGTCGGACACCATTTCTATTTCCCGGTTTGGAACATTATATTTCACGAAATCTTCGCACAATCCTCAAAATTGTTCTAGAATTTGGAACGCGCCGAGCGGAAAACATCTCGGCGAAAATCGTAGTTATGATATTATTAAGATAGAAAACTTAACTAAGAAATCCACAATAGCAATGTTCATGTCGTAAACGTTCGAAATAAGAACAAAATTGATCATGGCCTTCTAAAATATCATCTCCGATGAATTAATCTGCTGATATCATGAGACAACTAAAACTCGAATATCTCAAAAACGTTTACAGTTTTTGTATGTTGATGAGAGCACTGTTTCATGTGACTTTCTCCGCGCTACCAAATGCTTTAATTTTTCACCAATGACCCACCCTCTGCAACCCCTCTTTATGACAGTATCAGAGATGTAGAAGTGTTTCAGGAGAATGCATTCTATCAACATACGTTTATGCAGGAAATTTTAATCTGGTGGCTTCTACGATTTAGAAATTATGCAGAAAAATTATTTCAATTCTATCAACTTTTGAAGAATATATATCTCCCGCAATATACAATTTGGGCCATTATTCATCAAACTATACTTATTGTTCAATTTACTATCACCTGCGGCAAGCTCGGTACACATTTTTGATCCACCTGTGTATATAAAAATATCACACTACCTGTATATCGGAGGCTCTCATTCATTATTTGTTCATATAGGATTTTCATCTTGAAATAGTATATCTAACAACGTGTTGGTATACTGGTACAAAAAACTGACTCATCTGTACATTTTTACAAAAATATAAATTTCAGTACGACATGTATGGTTTTTAAAGGAAAATCAAGACACTTCTGCATGAAAACTTTTCAATAATTATATTTTTGTCGACCTCTACGAAAAATCACATTTTACGTTATGATTTCCGAACGAAAAACCGACTATTTAGGAAGTCAAGTACTTTTCGTCCGCTGTCATCAACTTTTCGTCCGCAAACATTTTTCGAACTATTTAACGGAATAAGTAATAAATTCACATATAAGTACTAATAATATGTTGATTAGGATGTGATATCTATAAACTAAAAAAGGGCAATACTTCATTATCTGATTCAATTTTTCATATACCCACAGTTTTGTTTCTTAGGTTTAATTTATTCATTTATTTTGTATTTTAGTTATTCATCTTTACTATCCGTTCCTGTTTTATACAGAGTGAGTCATGACGAACTGTATATACTGGTAGGAGTATGGACAGTTCCTAATGACTCACCCTGTATATATCTACTCAAATTTTATGTGTTCCTATTTAATTGTATTCTGTGTTATTTGTGAGTATTTTTGAATTGATAATAAGTAATATGATCATTTTTGTATGAGAATGTTCGTTTTGTTTGTTCCTATATATTTTGTTGGGAATAGGTTACTTCTGTGTTTACTGAAAGTACATAATGTTTCGACGTATTAGGTTCATTTCATCATATTTCTTCGGAATATATCTTGTGAAATCTACTGA
Organism: Phaedon cochleariae; assembly: GCA_918026855.4. Classification (NCBI taxonomy): domain Eukaryota; kingdom Metazoa; phylum Arthropoda; class Insecta; order Coleoptera; family Chrysomelidae; genus Phaedon; species Phaedon cochleariae. The sequence continues at coordinate 32,990,566 of OU896714.1, read as the reverse complement.
ATTTTTGACAAGGTACTAACTAGGGTCCCTTGATGGAAATTGACGTTAAAGTCATCTTAACAGGGTACGGACAGATCCTCGTCTCCTCTCACTCTAAAGCGTTTGTGAAACAGTTATATAGTTCCATCCTTATTCAATTCTGGGGATAAACACTAGATTTTTGACATTAGTTGTTTTTTAGGTTATATTGAGGTCACTGGCGTATCATACGTGATTTCCATATATGGAATTCCTGATTCAACTATACCAAGATATAGATAAACAATCCTCTAGTTTCAGAGTTTACTACTCAAGCATAATCTTTACGAGATAAGGAACATATAAAGTGTATTGAAAGCTTAATATATTTCAGCAAAAGATACTGTTCTTAGACTGTATACCACGGTTGACTGAATTGACTGAATGAATTCTGATTTCAAGCTGAGCAGTAGCTTATCTATGAGCTGAATGAGCTGAGCATGATTGAGAAATGGTGGAAACCTCTAAACTACTGTACTCGATCACTCGATGTCATGTGTGCTGAATATATTTTCGGAAATCCAACTTAGAGAATAATTTATGGAGTGACTTATATCACACTATGAATAAAACTTCGTCTAGGACGAAAAGTAGGCTGATAAGAAGTAATACGTACAATGTGCAGGAAAATGAAGAATAGAATATACTTTACCCTCATGTTATACGATATGATTTTTCTGTCTCCCTTGAATAAAAAGTCATTTCCGAATAATTTATTGATGAAAGTAACAAAGAAGTAGGTATATGCAGTATAACTTATAGGCACGTTATTTCACTCTTGCATCCTACATATTTACTATTTGTGGTAGAGTAATGATTAAGTATATAAACTAATGTCTTTCGCCATATTGGATTCGTCATCTTGAAAGAAAACCCCCAGATACCAATTTTGAATAGAATCGGATCTTCATTACAAAACTCGTCCACCATATTTGATCCACTATCTTGAATATCCCAATTATGACGAAATAATTATAATCTTCGACCTCGGAAATACCCAGATACCAATTTTGATTTTTGAATAGAATCGGATATGATCTTCCTCAACAAGTAAATACCCTGTACATACCTGATATTGAAATTTTGAATGATTTTCTGTAGCGCCCATGGATGTGACGTGATAGCAATGTCAGGGATGCCAGTAGACAAAACTAAAGTCTCTAGATCATTAAAAAAGAATGCAGCTATGATCTGTCCGTACCCTGTTAAGATGACTTCAACGTCAATTTCCATCAAGGGACCCTAGTACTAACTAATGGAATGTAAATGGAACTGGCAACCCTGGTCCGCGCGGAGAGTGAGTTGACAACAACTGTCATTTGTTGTTGTTAAATTATTTACTCACGAAATCCGATGAATTTCACGTGTGAATAGGATCATGATATGAATATATCGGGTGGTCACAAAATAACCGGAAGTTTTTATTTTCCTCGTGGTTTCATCATTTCTCAACCGAATTCGAATTCCTTGGCTTCGTTCCATAGCTGAAGGGCTATAGTATACAGTGGAATATTTGAAAATTCCATAATAATAATAATAATAATAATAATAATTTATTCGCCATGTAGGTACAGTGTGTACATATGGTAAGTCATACAATGCGTAAGTCACATGATACAATAAAACCAAATTGTAGATCATTGAGTAAAAATAACAATCGTATGAATAAATAAAATCAAAACGGATCTGACGACAGCACAACACAGGATACATATTTAAAAGTGAAACGATTAACAGTATAAATAAAATCATAGACTGAGTCCAAATGACCACGACCATATATAGTATGATGCAAATGTATGGAATAAATTCACTCCAAAACAAGACGACTTCCGAAAAAAATCCAGAAACTAGACTTCAGAACTTTATTAATTGATTTATTTTTTTAAATAGACGACCCTTGGTTGTTCAATTCTCAGTAGTAGACCTCTGCAAGATTCAGTTAATCAAGATAATCCATTTTGATTTCAATTTTCTTATGCAAAATTTTGACTGTTGAATAGACGATCAGTAGACCTTTCAAACGAGGTGTCACATGACCCCTGTTTTCATTTGAAAAAATCGTTCATTACGTCATTACTTCAACACCGGTGACGTAACATGTCTCATATGGATATCATGAGATGAGGCTTCGAAAATGAAACCTCACGTGTTTTTGGAATTTTTTCAAATGTCGCCCATTTCTGAAATAATGAATTTATTCCATACATTTGCATCATACTAATTAAAATCATTGAATTGAAGTTGTATTACGGAATAGGATGACAGCACACTACAAGTAAAATAATTCACAATAATGGATCATCCAAATATTCCTTGATAGCAATAGTAACATTTGTCAGTCAGCAAACATTTTATTTTGTTAAAAAATAATCTATCACATTCAGACTTTTCAATTTCCGTTGGCAGTTTGTTGTAGAAACTCAGTGCTTTGTAGAGAGGAGAATTTTGGAATTTCGTGGTTTTGTGGTTTGGTATTTTTAGGTGACTACCATTGCATTATGAACAAAAACAACATGGCGGATTTTACCAAAGTAATGTCATTTACAAAAACCGCTGGAAAAAAATAAAATCAGATTTTTTCCAACCTGTACCGATGTCATCTTAGGCTATTCATTTCTGAAGAGAATGAGTACTCGAACATCGAAATCGAACAAATAGTCCAGTAGATCCACTCATTTCTTCGCAATTTGTTATGGAGTGAATGTGCGAATCTCGATTATTATTATTTTGCTTCAGGCTTCATGAAAATTCAATCGAATTTGGATTTCTTAGAGTTATTTCAAAGATAAAGAACTGTAGTACATAATGGAACATTTGAAAATCCAATAATTGAAAGAAACAAAATGGTGGAGAATCCAGAATTTTTGTGATTTTCAAAAATCTCTGGCGAATAAAAAAATGTTTATTCTTCCAATCAGGACCGATACAATTTCAGATCATTGATTTCTAAGAAGAATGAGCACTCGAACATCTGAATCGAACAATTAGTCCAGGAGAAACACGTTCTTTTTGGCAAAGAAATATGGAGTGAATGTGTCAATCCCGTGATAAGAATTACCTTTAGTTTGCTTCTGGCTTTATCAGAATTCAATCGAATTTGGATTTCACTCCATATAACACATTGCCAAAAAGAACGTGTTTCTTCTGGACTAATTGTTCGATTCAGATGTTTGAGTGCTCATTCTTTTCAGAAATCAATGATCTAAAATTGTATCGGTCCTGATTGGAAGAATAAACATTTTTTTATTCGTCAGAGATTTTTGAAAATCACAAAATTTCTGGATTCTCCACCATTTTGTTTCTTTCAATTATTGGATTTTCAAATGTTCCATCATGTACTACAGTTCTTTACCTTTGGAATAATTCCAAGAAATCCAAATTCGATTGAATTCTCATGAAGCCTGAAGCAAAATACCCGTTCATGCAGAATTTATGCTCCTAATAGGTCGCGTGCAAGAACTGTCAGATGACCGACCCTGGAGGCAAAACATATTTGTTTACAAGTGATCGAGATAGTTTTCCACAATTATTTTGGCATATGAATCGTATTTTTCCGCTATTCATCAATTCGCTAATGCCTCACATTGTGCTGTTGTAAAATGCACAAAAACTGCAGCAAAAGATGAAGAAATCCGGATGGTACATTATGATTCAAAAGTAAGTACCTACTATAGTCACTCACATAGTTTTCATTTTTGAAATTTGGTTATTTCTCTGATTTCTCATCGGAATTCCTCCTGCAATAGGATCAGCTAATAGAAATATACCTGAAATTTCTAGAATAATGCAAGAAGATTGGATTCATGCAATCAATCGGTAGGACTGGTCTGACATGCTGACGATCGTGTGTGTTGTAGACATTTTCAATCTATTAGCAGCATTAGCTTGAATTGCAGAAGTGGCAGAAGGCAGAAGGAATTTTAATAAGGAATGACAACATTTCATAATGCTAACTATGTGAGATTACTATTTACCTGAAAAATCATATTCCCTAGTCTCTTGCTGCATTTTTTGTGCATTGTACAACAGCACAATGCGAAGGCATGCTTGAATTAATGAATAACGCAAGAAACACGATTCGTATGCCAAAATATTGTGAAAAACTATTTCAACCTTTTGATTCCTCTGTAACCAAATGAAAAAGTGAGGTTGTGTTTCAATAATTCACAGAAGAATGAGGTTGTGTTTCAATAATTCACAGAAGAATGAGGTTGTGTTTCGATATTTTGCCAATTATTTTGCCTCCAGGGTCGGTCTTCGTGCACGCGACCTATGAACTAATTATTCGAGGTTATGTGATTTGCTTGGATTCTCCAAATGTTCACAGGTTATTTAAGGATATGTGTTTATTCAGAATATAATATCTGAGGAGAATCACGAATAGTTTTTGTGATAAAAATGGGCATTCAATGATCTATAATCTTGCTTTCAGTCGTTTTCACTAGAACTATAATATGTATAGTTGAAAGTTGGTCAACTTCTTAGTGCACTAATGTGATGAAAATGTAATGAGAATATATTAATGTGTTGCATGAAATCATTCCATGAAATATGAGTTTTTGACATTCTCAATTTATAATGTCATGAAAATGCACTTATGACTGTTGCATGAATCGGCCTTAAGAAGCAGCACAGGTAAAACTACATTCATCATGCGATGGGTATTTTTTGGAACCTACGAATTTTTGTCTGAAAAATACGAATTTGATAATGAAAATGTGAACAAACCATTATTTATTTATCAATTCGACTATGAAGTTACAAATTTCGCCTTCTTCTTCGCCTGTCTTCTGGATAGCATTTAGAACAATTTGCCCTTCTTTTTTCATCATTGGACAATTTATATACAGTGTGTCCACCTTGAGGACTTACCACCCCTGTAAAATTGTTATTATCTGACCGATTTCAAAAACTTTTTCTTGTTGGATAGGTATTTGAAATGTCCATCCAACAAGAGAGTGATTTTACTTATGAACTGTAATCGTGGCCAACTGCGACCAACTTTATTGACCCATATTTGAGAAAGTACTATTAGGGATTTTTTTTCACAAAAAACAATGAAGGATTCTGAATCACGATCACTTGAAAAACACCTTTACTAGGGTGTCCGAAAAAAACGAATTATGTTTTGTTTAATAGGTGATCAGAAAATGTAGTATTGTGGTATTTTTGAAAAGAATTGATGACACATCATCATTGAGGATCACTTTGAACATATCTGTACCGATTTTCATCATTCAAAAATACGATGTGTATGAGAAAACAATTAAAAAGAAAAAGTAGGCAATATTTCTTCATCAACTCAAAAAATATATTAATTTGATTTTTCGAACACCCTATGTTTAATGATGATGAAAATCGGTACAGGTATGTTCCAAGTGATCCTGATTCATCTTTTTATTCTGAGTGAATAATAATCAGAATGAAAAATATTGCTTACCTATCCTTCTAATTTTTTCTCAGACACATTGTATATTCAAATGACGAAAATTGGTACAGGTATATTTGAAATTATCCTCAATGATAATTTGTGATTATTTCTTTCTAGAAAAACCACAGAACTACATTTGCTGATCACCTATTTGAAGAAAATGATGATTCGTTTTTTCGGACACCATGTGTTTTATGATGATGAAAATCGGTACAGGTATATTTCAAATGGTACTGATTCAGAATCCATCATCAAGTTCCGTGGAAAAAAATCCCTAATAGTACTTTCTGGAATATGGGTCATTAAAATTTGTCGCAGTTGGCCACGATAACAGTCCAAGAATTAGATCACACTCTCTCGGATAATAACGATTTTACAGGGGTGGTAAGTCCTTAAGGTGAACACACTGTATATCACAATGTATGACACATTTTTTCTATTATATGAGTCAGCTAGAAATATAATTTTCTTGAGATTTATCCATATTCAGTGAAAAGAAGGATGAATATCATTTATAATAATGGCGTGTGTAATGTCATTCTAAAGAAATCTATTGACATTTGACATCTCGTTTTTGGATTTCGGATTGACTATTGATTGAATGGCCGTCATATCTGGTAATGCTTCTTCACTAAATATGAAAATCTCGCCATATGAATCATATTTCCTTTTGTTTTTTTTATATAATAATGGGTCATTGAAGTACAGTCGTATTCAATAAAAAAGCGTACAAGTATTGAACATAGAAGATTTCGGCATTCTAGTGCTCGTTGTGTAAAATTGTCTCAGCCAATGCTTTGTGTTTTTGGGAACCTATGATTACTCTACTGTCAACATTTGGTAAACATTCATTCCCGATAACCCGTTTTACGCAAATAGGATGACGTTATTTTTTCCCTCCAATATACTTGTATACGCTTTTTTTTTCAATACGACTGTACATCATGAGTATATAAAGTGAAGGCATTCAACACAAGGGGAGAAAGAAGGCGAAATTTGGAACTTCTTCTTGAAATATCTTGATAAATAGTGGTTTGTTCACATTTTCATCATTAATCGCGTTTTTCAGACAAAAATACGTAAGTACCAAAAAATTTTTCGAAAAAAACCCATCGCATGATAAATGCAGTTTCACCGCAGCACATCATGTCAGTGACAAATGCGTTTTTTGCGGAATTCCCTATATTTCAACCATGCAAATCACCCTTACATAGATTCGTGATTTTCGCTAGAAATAGTTTGTGGTAGCAAAAATATGCAATTTGATACTTTGTTGCCAATGAGAAATTCAATTTTGTGATAAACAGCTAGAGACACTTCAGAAATAATATAATGAATCACTAAATCATTCGCTCTAGTGGTTGATTATTCACAAGGGAGTACATTTCATTGAACGAATCATCAATAGAACACCATAATTTCTGTGAAATATCGAATATAATCTCACCTGCTTTATTATTTCTTTTTCATTATCATTCTTCCACAACTTCACTTTTTTACCATCAACCCGTGTTCCATTTTCAATCATCCGAAGTGTTTCTCTGTTTTCTAAGAAATGTTTCTTCTGTCCATGTTTGTTTCCTTCAGCATGGGCGGTAAGGAGTTTTTTGGCTGCTACATGCGGATAATCATTTTCGACGTCTTCATGTATTTGGAAATTAGCCATTGTATACTTTTGAACCGAACGGAACACAAAATCACTAATAACTCACACTCATATACTCAGTATATCACAGTAGGTGAAATACGTGTCTGATGAATAAGAAGATGGGTGGATATGCTTGTGTGAAGCAAATAATAAATACAGGTTTTTCTCACAGGAATCGTGATCGTCCGAATATCTTCAGAAACAGGCAGTAAAAAATGTCAAGAGGAATGACATTTGCGAAGTTTTTGTCAGTTTGAGTTTTTGTCGATCTTTTTTGTTTTCCTCCTTCACTCAAATGAACGGTGGGAATATTTCTTAATACAAGTATACATATACAGGATGTTCCTCGAGGAGATAAGACGACATTAACGATGATCTAGCATTCATTGGTCCCCATGTATCCAAAGTAGGTAATGATACATCAATATTTGGTAGATGTGCAGGTAATTTTGCGATGGGTTTTTTTCGAAAAGAAATTCTTGTTACCTACATAATTTTGTCTGAAAAACAAGAATTTGATAATGAAAATGTGAACAAACCACTATTTATCGAGATATTTCAAGAAAAAGTTCGAAATTTCGCCTTCTCTTTTCCCCCTGTCGTGGATGCATTCACAGCTACTTGCTCTTCTTATTTTGTCATTGGACACTCATGATGTACTTCAACGAAACATTTCTATATAGAAAATTCAACATAAAATATGATTTTTATGGCAGGTTGTTAATATTTAAGTGAACAATCATATCAGATGACGGCGATTTAATCAATAATCAATCCAAATATGAGATGTCAAATGTCAACAGATTGCCTATGGATGACACACGTCATTATTGTAAATTATATTCCTCCTCATTTCCACGAAATATGGATAAATCTCAAGAAAATCATATTTTTAGTTGAATTTCATATACAGTTGTATATCACTTCTAATGGAAACACCCCTGTATCTTACGTATTCGTTGGGTAAGGATCGTGAAATTTGCTGGGAGCGGGAGATATACCAAAAATGCACTCTGACAAAGTGGGGTCATCTTCAGTGATATACAGGGTATGTCACGACGAGCTTACACTATCTTTATATCGAGAATCAGTCGGGAGAAATCCATGAAAATGTGCATGCTTATATTTCAGAATACGCTCTCCTCATTTAAAATATTTTCGACAATGCAGTGTTGCCGCTTCTACTAGAAAGTAGTAGTAACATTGATATTTCAAATGAAACACCCTGTATTTTATCGCATTTTTATATTCTCCCTGAAGAACTGATTTCATCGATATATCATACATGGGGTCTATCGAAAATGATAACAGAGATATAGGGTGTTCAAAATCGAGATTTTTCAACTTTAGGATTTGTTTGTGTTGAAACTATTCATTATTGGTCAAAACGGCTCACATGTCCCTATCTCAACGTTTGATTCACTATTCACTGATATTAAATCGGAACAGATACAGGGTGGTTCAAGATTCAGAATTCTGATCACCCTGTATCTGTTCCGATTAAATATCAGTGAATAGTGAATCAAAAGTTGAGATAGGGAGATGTGAGCCGTTTTGGTCGATAATGAATAGTTTCGACACAAACAAATCCTAAAGTTGAAAAATCTCGATTTTGAACACCCTATATCTCTGTAATCATTTCCGATAGACCCCAAGTGTGATGTATCGATGAATACGGCTATTCAGGGAGAATCTAAAAATGCAATAAAATACAGGGTATTCTGTTTGAAATAACAAAGTTGTTGCTACTTTTTGATAGAAGCGGCAACACTGCATTGCTGAAAATATTTTAAATGAAGAGAACGTATTCTAAAATATGAGCATGCATATTTTCATGGATTTCTCCCGACTGATTCTTGATATACAGTGTCATTCATAAAGTCAGCATCATATGGGAAACACTTTTAGTAATGACTTATTTTGAAATTCGAGTTGGACGTTAAGTTTTGCTTCGAAAAAGATGAAGAATGGTCTACTCAAACGGGGTCACGTGACTTTCGTTACATGTCAAAAGTGACATTTTTTCAAATTAATCGCTGAAAGTAGGCTTATTTGTTCGAATATCGAAAAATTGTACTTGAAAAAGTTATTTCTATTTGAATTTTACATATGTGGCTCGGATTTTATCTTTCTATTACATTTTTTAGATATCGATTTTTTTAAAATTTTCGAAATTTCTGTAATATTAAAAAAAATTTTAATTCGATAAAACTACTTCATACCAGTAGTTTCATCATGCTACTAACTTTCAATTACTAATTATCACTAATTATCGACTGAAATATGATTTTCTTCAGAAAATGAAAATCTCCGCTTCAAAATTCTGTTATGTTTGATGCAAACATAACATCAAAATTCTGTTATGTTCGAATCGAGCATTTAGAAACGAAATTCATTTGAATTTATTTTTCCAGTACTGAAAAGATCAGTTTGAATGGATTTTGTTTCTGAATGCTTGACGATATATCAACTTTGCATCAAACAACAGAATTTGGAAGCGGGTATTATCATTTTCTGAAGAAAATCATATTTATGTCCATAATCAGTTATAATAAGTAATTCAAAGTTAGTAGCATGGAAAAGCTACTGGTATGAAGTAGTTTCGTGGAATTAACAATTCTCCAAATATTACAGAAATTTCGAAAATTTAAAAAAAATCGAAATCTAAAAGTTGCAATAGAAAGATCAAATTCGAGAAGCATGTGTGAAATTGAAATGGAAACAACTTTTTCAAGTAAACTTTTTCGATATTCGAACGAATAATACTACTTTCAGCGGTTAATTTGAAAAAATGTCACTTTTAACATGTAACGAAAGTCACGTGACCCTGATTGAGTAGGCCATTTTTCATCTTTTTTGAAGCAAAACTCAACGTCCAACTCGAATTCCAAAATGAGTCATTAATAAAAGTTTTTCCCATATGATGCCGACTTTATGAATGACACTGTAGAGATAGTGTAAGCTCGTCGTGACATACCCTGTACACTGGTCGCCAAAAGCCATGAAACCACCCCAATTTCCGGAAAATGATATTAGGAGTCGAAATAAATTGAAAATCACTACGGATTTGGAATCAGGACGCCTAATATACAAGCTATTCATATTTTTCCTGGAACCTTTTCAGTTCTGAAGGACCCCGCACATACAGGGTGGCCCACGGTCGATAGTACCTCAGACGTATACGGAAAACGGTACATTGGATTATCCTGAAAATTTGGTTACTCTAATAAGCGTTTGTGATCTGACTATTCGAAATATTTTCAGCGAAGCAGCGTTGCCACTTTCACCAAAAAGTAGCATCATCTTTGTTATTTCGAATGGAACACCCTGTATGTTCTTAGATTCTTCTCGAAGAGCTGATTTCATCAATGCATCACACTTGGTGTCTAGCAGGAATTATTACAGAGATATAGGGTGTTCAAAATCGAGATTTTTCAACTTTAGGGTTTTTTTTTTGTCGAAACTATTCATCATTGGTCAAAACGGCTTACATGTCCCTATATTAACTTTTGATTAACTATCTACCGACATTTAATTCGAAGAAATACAGGATGGTCCAAGATTCAGAATTTTGATCACCCTGTATCTGTTCCAATCAAATATCAGTAGATAGTGAATCAAAAGTTAAGATAGGGACATGTAAGCATTGTACCGTTTTCCGTATACGTCTAAGGCACCATCGACCGTGGGCCACCCTGTATATTCAGTACGGAAAATGGCT